>PVKA01044317.1:0-16246 GCA_004027165.1 Ctenomys sociabilis | reverse complement strand
GAGAAGAGAAGAGAAGAGAAGAGAAGAGAAGAGAAGAGAAGAGAAGAGAAGAGAAGAGAAGAGAAGAGAAGAGAAGAGAAGAGAAAGAAGAGAAGAGAGAGCATGAAAACTTCCAGGAACTCCACTGTACCAGGCATCCCTGAGGATCTGTTGTATAGAAACTACAAAGAAACAGGTGGGTATCAAAGGTCATGATGACAGAGGTTTACTAAAGAACTTAAGCATTACACTTAGATAGACAGACAAACTCCAAATCTTTTTAAATGAAACAGCTCAAATGTAAGATTTGCATCTTCATGCAAATAATTTCAATTATTGTGAAAGACCCTGAATATGAAAGTTGAAAATTTAATGTTATGGTTTAGATTTAAAATGCTCCCCCAAGCTGGGCATGGTGGTGCATGCCTGTAATCAGGAGGCTGAGGCAGGAGGATTGTTGTGAGTTCGAGACCAGCCTGAGCTACAAAGTGAGATTAAGGCCAGCCTGAACTGCATAGTGAGACCCTGTCTCAAAAAGATAAATAAATAAATAAATAAAATAAAATAAAATGCTCCCCCAAAGACCCATGTATTCAAAGGCAGGGTTTTTGGAGAGTTATTTGATCATGGAGGCATTATATTCATCAGCAAATTAATCCATTGTTAAGTTCAGAGCTTCATATACTCTTCAGAAATGAGTAGTTGTTAGAGGAGATGTGTTAGTCACCCAGGGCATGACCTGGAAGGGTTTCTTCTTTCACCTAGTTCCTTCTTATCTCTCTGCTTCCTGGATGTAATGGGTAGAGCATGAAGCCCCTCTACCATGGAGTTTTTGGAGGCAGCCCAACAAGACTACACCCTGTGAAACCATGAAATGGGCTAAACTTTATCTTATGGATTTCAGATATTCTGTTCTAGTGAAAGAAGAGTAAATAACACTGTTGATTTAAGAATCCTTAAACAACCTAAGAGGGAATGGCCTAGAAATTGGAGTAGAGCTTGGCATGGCAGTTCTATGAATTCTGGATTCAAGAGTCACTAAAAGTGTTGACAGCATAATAAATGGTATATATTTGATTGGGGAAGCAAGAGTGAATAATAACTAGAGTTTGACCTGGAGTACCTATCTATTATATGTACTATGTAAGACTATTCAGATATTGTTTAGAACAGATTGAGGAAATGTGCTAGGGCTGAGGCAAAGAATACAGATAATTATTAGCTATGAATTTATCTTTGCAGCAGATGCTGGATATATAGAAGGGGGTACTTAGGACTAAAGTATAAAATCAGGTACTTAAAAAGTCAGTGATTAGACCTAAATATTTTAAGAAATTATCTTACTTGAAATGATTCAGTGTACCTATTCAAAATCACAATAGATGGTATTAAATATAGTAGCCCTCAACTATTCATTAGTTATAATCCTAGAATGTTAATACTTTGCAAAGATTTATTTTCTGGTACCGGGGATTGAACTTAGGACCCTGTGCTTGCCAGGCAAGTGTTTATTCTACTGAGCTATCTCCCCCAGGCCCATTTCCAAAGATTTTGTAATGTAAATTTCTTACTCTTAGTCACTAATTCTACAACTAGTTCAACTTCGCTATGAATTTGAAGTAAGAGAGCACCGAGTTTATCTCTGTATCAGTAATAATTATCAGGAGAACTGGTTGAATGAATATACACATAGTAAGTACAAACAAATGAGAATATGTCCATTAATAGGTGTATCTCTGCTTGAGTTGGGCTTCGCTGTCTCTTATGGAGGTGTCGTGTAGACAAGCTTCACTATGCTGAGCATGTCTTCTTCCCAGCATAAAGAGACCACAAGGCATTCACAAGTTTACTAGGAGGATTCATGACAAGATGTTGTCCATAGGGCAAGATGCTGAACAAAACAGCCAACCACAGTGCTCACTGTCATAACTATAATGCAGCTAAGGCCTAAATTTTCTTCAGTGTAATAAAAGCTCATGGCATTAAGCAATAACTTGGGACTGCATTTCACCCCGACTCCTTTCAAATACAAAAACCCTTTCCTTTCACAAAGAAATACCAGAACGAAAGGGCTAGCATGTGTTTTATTTTCCTGTTCCAGTGCCAGTGGAATGCTATAATGTTATCAGCTGAGATAACACTGCCTGTAAATAGCTCTGAGTGAATTTGCTTGGCCAAAATCAGAAGAAAAGATTGACAGGATCTTAAACAGCAGTAGTCAGGGCGGTTGTAGCTGGAGTATTGACAGCGAGTGATTTCGTGAGTAATGAAGAGGGTTATACGATTAAGTTTCCCGAAACATGTGGTGCCTGCCATGGGCACTTGCTGCTGATCGCCACCCTTCTGCGTTGTGAACCGGCCTCACTACTTTTCAGACAGGATCAATAGGATTAAAGGATTTACGTGGAAAGGTTGCCTGTGGCTCCTTGTTGGGGGTGCCTTACAGCTCTCCTTTCTGGTGTTTTGTACCTCTATTAGTCACATAAAAGCCATCCTTGATTCTATTTTATAACTGTTTTACCCTGAGTGTTTTTTTTTTCTGAAGTATAGATTTAAATTTTATTTTTAAACTAGAGATTTTATAGAAATAAGAAAACGAACAAGAGAGCACCCAATATAGCAATCCCTAACTAAACATTCTGGGAAATGTAGGTAGCATGCAAACTCCAGTAGGGACTCGCAAGAAGTTGTATGCTTGGTGAGGATATTTCTCTGGATTTCTAACTCTCATAGTGTTATAATCTAATAAACTATCTGCTGTACTAAGTTTTTCCTATAGACTATTAATATGTCTAGCAAATAAGCTAACTTCTATTAAACTTTGTAAATTGTGTGTCTGGTTACATGTGTCTGTATATTCAGAGAGCAAGAGAGAATCCAGCTGTAGATGTTTAAGGAGCATTTCATGATTTTTAAGTATGGTCTAAGTAATGTAAATGTAGATATCTTAATGTATTCATTTGAAAAGCAAGGATGACCTATTTGGTTGATGTGGAGAGTAAGTAAGTTTCAGAGAGGTTTAAGAACATGAGCCAATACAGAGGCAGTAAGTAGCGAAGCCCTTTTTCAGCACCCATCCTCCTGAATCTTAGCCTGTGCAATTGGCCTCTTTCTTCTATTCCATCTGGACCTAATATATCCTGTAGGTTTGGTACATTTCATGTACAGATATAGAGACCTATCTATCTTCCTGTACATATAAATCCTCCTTCAAATATTTACATGCATACATCCTGTACCATGAAAACTAATTTGCTTATTTCTAAATTAATAGCCACTCCTTGCCATACTTATGAATCTAACTGACTTGTCCAGGGTCAAGTGAAAAAAGCCAGATAAAGCAATGTAAGTGACAAAGAATAAATTTAAATCACCCCCCACAACTCCAAGATATGTCTTTTCTACCTTGGGCAAAGCTTTTACATGTAAAATTAGCCCTATAGCAATTGGTGTGCCATCAGACAAGAGGAGCATGGTGTGCTTCCCTTGCATATCTGAAGTGGTACAGGCTGGGCTGACAGCTTTAGTGCATTACCTCCCAGAGGAGCCACACACTGCAGTCCGGCTGCCTCCCCGGGATAGGGACACTTGCTGAGCTTCCCCAGGTGCCTGGCAGATAATCACACATGGAGAGAGTGAAATTACTTTTTAAATTCCTACAACAGTCTGTATAAGTGATCTTAAAACTTCAAAAGATTAAAACTTCATTTATGCATGTCTAATCTAGCACACAACTCTTCTTCCACAGCCTAATCTATTTTATATTTTCTATTATTTCCAAGTGTAAGATTTTTTATATGGTTGGGACCAATGTTACAGTCACATCATCATTGAGTAAACAATCACAAAAATTTATAATGAGACAGATTAATGTACTTGACAAGACAATCCTCATTGTTAGTAGTATGTATTCATAATAAATATATACCCGAGGACAAGCCTAACAGCTCAGAGGACTAAAGCGCCTGCTGAGGCAGAGTGCAGCAGCTGGGGTTTGATGCCAACATGCCATACCAGCTCTGCCCCTCAGGTGTGCTGAGATGGCATTTGAGAATGGACGTGGTGGTGCATGCCTATAATCAAAGCTTTTGGGAGGCTGAAAACAGGAGGATCACTAGGAGTCTGATCTAAGTAGTAAGACCCTGAACACCCTACAGATTCTGTAGCAGATACATTAAAAAAAATCTGAGACCATATTCAACAAAATAATTTGAAATAGTATTTGTCATCACTCTGAAAATGCTATGTATATTAATGCATAAATGATGTATATTGTTCTATTTTTCAGTGAAAATATAAAATCCATATCATATATCTATGTATTTAGAAAGATTTGCTAATATGTCTACAAATTATTTTTATGCCTTTAAAGAAATGTATGTAAATTGCTTAACTTCAATTTATTTAAATATTTGTTTATATGCATGAAGTAGGAATATTTGCATTCTTGAGAGGCTATATAATAAATGGTAATATAAATGAAGAATGGTTAAAAAAAGATGTAGTTTTACGCAATGAAGTATTTCTCAGCTATAAAAAAAGAGATAAACTATAGGGTTTTATAGATAAGCATATACAACTGGAGATCATATTGGTAAGTGAAATAAATCAGACCCTCATATGCAAACACTAGTGTAAAAACCTGAAATAGTAAGCAAAATCTGAAAGGTGCAATAGATACTGTGAAAGACAAAGAATTATTTCAGTGGGAAGGAAAAACTGGGATGAGGAAAAGGACAATAGAAAGAAGGTAAGAAAGATATTTATGTATATGTACAAGATAACTTAAATAATTGTACTGCTGATTTCTGCTGGTCTTTTGAAAAGAAGTAATTGATAATTAATATTTCTTCCCTTCTCTTTTAATGTTTTATGTTTCTTTTAACCAATTTGGATGCTTACATCTGGTAATCTAAACAACTAATTTGAAGGCAACTTTATGCAATTTAACAACAATATATATATATATATATATATATATATATATATATATATATATATATGGACAGGCAGACAGACAGACAGATAGTTGTTAATGTACTTAGGACAGGGTCTACAGGGTCTCACTATGAGTAAATTGGACTCATAGTGATTCTCCTGTTTTCAGCCTCCCAAGTGCTGGGATTACAGTGCGCAACATCACACCCAGTCTCAGTCACCACCTCCGTATGCCCCAGGAGGATAGCTGGCACTGGACACTGGGGATCAAACCCCGGCCACTGTGTTCTGCCTAACTAGGTGCTTTAGTATGCTGAGCTGTCTGGCCAGACCTTATAACAACTATTTTTTAATTTGTATTACTTTATTAAGTAAAATTCTATATTATTTCTGATTTTTTTTACTCTTTCTTATTCTCTTTAAAAAATAAAAAAGCAGACCTTTAAGAAGACTAACACAGATATATAATATCACAGATTTTTTAAAAGTAAAATAAAAAGAACAGCAAAGTGAAATAGCTGTTGGCTTGGCAAGTAATCCTAACTGACAATGATTATTGGTTAGAAAAGTGGATCAATTGAAGCAAGAAGGGCCATGGAGCTATTTGTAGGAATACAGCCAGTGGAAAATATCCTTAATATGGAGATGAATATTTGTGTGAGATAGAGAGACCAAAAAACAATTTAAGACTGACAAAATGTTCTTTTATTTTCTCTAACATTTAAGATAATAAATTGCCATTCAAGATAGAAAACAAATGTAGAATTACATGCTCTCTTGTGCTGTTCTCCTGATCCCATGATATAAAACTAAAACAAACATTTTGCTGGGCTTCTTAAACTGCTCAATTTAAGTAGATGAGAAGGTCTTGGTTGGTTTCCAAGAAAGCAGAATGGGTGTGACTACAAATGAGACTGCAGCAGCCTCGGAAGGATGCCTGGCAAACAAAAAATCTTGAACTGTCAGAAATCAGAGGAAGAGATGCACTCATATTAGCTCCTGCCTGAACTCTTTCACATCAACTTTTCTGTACAACTAAAGCATGAGGTGTATCAATGAAACTTTTAATAATGTTTTCTTTTAGTAGTGTTATAGTTTGAATCTAATTGTCCACCCCAAAGCTACATGTAAGTCATGGAGACACAGATGTAGGAGCAGTGAGGGGCATGAGGGGTGGGGCCAAAGGACCCAGGGAGGGGCATAAGAGATGGGGCTAAAGAGGTCCCAACTTTTAAACTGATAGCATGTGCCTCCCCACCACCCCAGGCTTGGTGGTTTCTCTTGGAGGTATTGGGTGAATCATCATTGATAGGGTGGCACCCTAGCTTCTCTTCTAAACCCTGTAGCAAGGGACAGCAGTGTTTCAAGTTCTTGCTATGTAATTCAGGCTGCTTTAAACTATGAAAGCTCCAGTAACTATGAGCTAAATAAACTTTTCCTTTCCTCATTTTGAGTGTCAGATGTTTGTCCCAGTAATGAGAGAAGAGTAACTAAGACAGTAGCATACATTTAAATGTGTATTCAGAGGTTATTTTCAAGGTCATTGATCATGAACTGATGAGGAATAAACAATGCATATCTAAAATTACACACTTCTCAGAAGGTCAGAACTTGGTCCTATGTACAAGTAATGAAATAAAGGAATCTCAGTTCATAGGTATGAACACTGAAGTGGTATGGGCCCTGAATCCAATGATGTCCATACAACAGGGAGAAGCAAAGCAAGTTTGCACACATGTTGATGTATAGATGCAGACACTGAAGTTGTGTAGCTACGGGTTAAATATTACCTTTGTCCAGAACATAGCATATAGGCACAGAAGACATTCTCCCTGAGAATTCAGGAAAAAGAAACTTCTGACACCTCAAGTTTAAACTTTTCTGTCTTACTAAACTATGAGAGCAAAAATGTCTTCAAATTTTAAGCCATTCAAATTTGTATACAGTACCTTGTTATAGCAGTCATAGTCAGTTAACATATCCACTATGTACCAGGTCTTAGGCTAGCTGTTTTCAGTGAAATTATATGCTCATTAATCTTTCCATCATCAAGCTTTAAGTAGTACAAAGTAATATATACATACACCATTTGTGATACAAATGTTAGACATCTGCTATGGTCTTGTTACTCAGCTGAGTGCTAACAGAGTCTGAAAAAAAGATATGTAGTATTACCCTTATAGAAATCAATTGTAGTAATGTTTAGTAATTTTTCTTGTATATTTTAGATAGTTTTTGACCATAGAATTTAGAAATGTATAAGACAAGAAGTAGATTGGCAAATGTTACTAAGGCTATAGCCCAAGTGTAGTATTACTATTATATATTGTAGAATAGATTGCTGTGTAAATAGATATGCAACTATTCTTGGAATTCAGCTGAGATTTAGCTGCCTCTCCCACCATTATAGAAGGCAGGCGGACACAGAACAGCTACAGGGACTGGTGAGCCCTGCAACCCCCTGCCCATCACAGAGCTTGGCTGGGCAGCCCCACTTCTCCCACTGTAGTAGCCCTGCTTAGCTTCATTAGCCTTTTTTTCCAGCAGCAGGAGCCATGGTGAGCTCTACCCTGACCTCCTGACCACGCCAAAAGCCTTGAGGAGCTTTGAGCATTTCACATTATCATTGGTGACTTCTTGAGCTGTGGCTCGCCCCCTCCTTCAGGAAGGCACAAGTGAGGGAGAACATTGGAAGCTTCAAAACTGTCAAAATTACAAATTTGTGCGGGGTTACATAGCTCAGCAGACTAAAGCACCTGCAGTATCAAATAAGTTGTCTGGAGCAAAAGCTATCTTTTGTAGTTCCTGAACTTATCTGTGAGAGTCATTTGCCCCTCTATTGCATTAACATCTCATGAAGCATGCTTTACCAGTAACTCTGCTAAACATTCTAAGAAATCAGAGGGGTGTTTATCTGTCTCCTGGTAAATACCTAAGTTTGTTTGTTTGTTTATTTATTTATTGATTATAGGGGAAAGAGCGAATACAGTTCACCAGTACCACAAATTATGCAGTCAAGTTTCCCACATTTGGGGAAATCTCAGGGTTCAGTACATCCGGAGTGCAGTGGATAAACCTCGCCATGGGAAAACCATCTTCGTGACCATGATATCTCCCCTGCCAGGTAAGTATAATACCTACATTTAAAATAAGTAGAAGGCTTGGTTTTAGTTCTTACGCCTTCAAGAATACACACTTGAAAGAAAATGTCTTTTCCGGTCTCTTCCCTGGGCATTAGGCCACCAGAGGTTGACTATTTGGGTTCCAGTTTGGGTCTCCTATATTGGAACAGGGAGAAAACCAGAGAGAAAAAGCAAAGAGATAAAAAGTGGCTGCCATTATTGTAGCCTCAAAACAGACCCCAAGTCTGATTCTTTGAGTATATAATCCTACTGAAAACATCTAGCCTGGAACGTGGTACACAGTGTATATGTTAGTGGAATATCATTGCTACAACAATGTGCTATAATACCAATTTGAATGGCTTAAAAGCAGATATGTGTTCTCTCACATCCCTGGGTAAGATGCTTTTTCTAATCTGCTGCAGAGAAAACAGCCATCACATTCTTAGGGAGGGCTGCCAGCAGGAAGCCTTAAAATCAAAAAGTTACATGATGCTCAGTGAACCTCAGTATCTGATACAAGCTGCAGAAGTTAGAAGGGTTTGCAAGACTGAATTGTTCCGAGTTCAGGTGTTTCACAGTAGAAAGGACGCAGAATGGAAAGTGAGAATGATGATACTTGCAGCCTACAGGAATGAAGGCCAGTCAGGAAATAGGGAGAAAGTTATGGTTCTCTGGATCCAGGCAAGCAAAACTGACCAAAGCTGCTAGAGAAGGAAAACAGAAAGTGTTTATCATGGGGTCAGAGGAAGTGGAAGATTGAGGTGAACATGAGTATTCCATTCTCAGCCTGAAGGAGCCATATTAACTGCTAATAGAAGAAGAAAGCCTGTTAAACTTTCAACAAATGCTTATGCATACTTTCCAGTAGTTACCCAGCCAGTGACCCACTTACAAATTGGAGAGTACTCAGTGATTTCCCTATATCTGACAATTCATGTATCCCCAGTTTTGTATCTGATAATGTCAGTCAAGTGCTCTAAGAATTTTTCCTGAAACCCTGTACCACATTTTCTAGATCGCTTGTCAGTGGCAGCCATGTAGATGAGTCATGGCCATTGCTTGACCAATTTTCACTCTGTGAAAGCCTGAGAGAATGTTATCTCTCCATATGACTGTCCTTAGGCAAACTCTACATCATCGATCACATTCCTCTGTGGACCCATAATCTCCTTGATCAGAAAATTTGTGACACCACTGAGTTACATAATGTTACAATATAGACTTTTTTATGTCCTGAGTTTTCACTGACTAGGGCCAAAATGTTGGCTTTCCTTGCAGACCTTCTTTTTCTCTAATTTCTGGTCTGCAAACTTTGGTCTCCTTCAGAGGAGAAGATTATTATCACATTACAATATATGCAGTTGGGTTTAACCCATTTGTCTGAATATCAAGCATCTTATGCATAGCATGGAAAAGGTATTTTCCATCAAGTATTTATATGTTAAACATCAAGACCCTACATAAAATGAAGAAAAAACTTAAAAAATAAAAATTATATTTAAAAAGTATGAATAAACAATTAAATATTTTTTTTTTTGTCTTTTTGAGACAGGGTCTCACTATGCAGTTTAGGCTGGCCTTAAGCTCACTTTGTAGCTTAGGCTGGTCTTGAACTCACAACAATCCTCTTGCCTCAGCCTCCCGAGTGCTGGGATTACAGGCATGCGCCACCATGCCCGGCTTACAATTAAATATTTTTACACAGACACTTAAAAATCTAACCATATACAGTATTATACCAGTACAGTCCTGTGACAGTTTTTTTTTTTCTTGTCTCTTTTTTTCATTTATTACTTTTTTAAAAAACAAATATTACTTGACAGACAGTATGGCAATAATTGGTATATCATGACAAGCAGTACATATTCAGAAGACCAGAATGACAGGCATTCCAAGCCTGACCATACTATTACACATTCCTATCTTCAGTGTGGTTGCTTAGTTGAGATACCATCTCACTAAGGTATCAGCATATATAGTTAGTCAAGGTAAGAATCCTACCAATGGGGGCTGGGGAGATGGCTGAGTGGAATAAGTGTTTCCCTGTCAAGCACAAGTTCCTGAGTTCAATCCCCGGTTACACACACACACACACACACACACACACACACACAAAAAAAAAAAAAAAAAAAAAAAAAAGCATTCCACCATTAAATTGCTAGTTTCAAAAACCTGCAGATGTTTCCCAGGATCATTGCCCTATCATCTTGTGCATACAAATGTTATGCCTTATCCCCTGTCATGTCTCCTAACTTTTCTCCTTGCTCTCTCTTCATTGTCTAATCCTCAAGTTCTTGCATTCCTTTGACTTTGCTAGACCTTTCTATTTGTTTTTCTTCATTTGAGTTCTTACACTAATAAGATTACACAATATTTACACCTGTAGGTCTGCTTTACTTCACTTATGAGTACATCTTCAAGTGGCATCCACTTAAATATAAATGCTTCAAGTTTATCATTCTTTATAGCTGACTAATACTCCATTGTAAAAAAATGCCATATCTTTCTCATCCACTCCCCAGGTGATGGGCATCTTGGTTGTTTCTAAGATTTGGCTATCCCAAATTGTGCTGCTATGGACATAGGTACACATATGTCACAATGATATGATGTTTGCAGTTCCTCCGGGAAAACTTGCAGTAGGGGGATAGCTTGTTTGAATGGGATTTCCAGTTCTAGTTTTTAAGGAGTTTCCATACTGATTTCCATGATGGTTGCATCAGTCTACATTCCCAGCAGCAGTGAAGAAGGGTGCCTTTTTCCCTACATCCTCTACAACATTTGTTGTTTGTTGACTTATTGATGATAGCCATTCTTTCTGGAGTGAGATGGTATCTCAGTGTTGTTTTAATTTGCATTTTATGGATGGCTAGTGATGTGGAGCATTTATCATGTAATTATTGACTTCTTTAATTTCGTGCTCCAAGAAGTGTGTGCTCATCTCGGATGCTCATTTCTGATCCTTACATTGGGGCTCTAATTTTTTTTTTTTTTTTAGTTCTTTATACATTCTAGAGAGCAGGCCTTTGGCTGAATGCTTATTAGTTAAAATTTTACCAAATTTTTGGGTTGTCTTTGCACTTTGTTGGTAATTTCTTTTGACGTACAAAAGCTTCTCAATAAGAGGAGGCCTCAGTTGTTAATTACTTCAACTATTACCTGTGCATTTTGAGTTTCTTCATGACCTCTTTGTCTACCCCTATGTCTTCAAGAGTTCTTCCTACTTTCTCTTCCAGCACATGGAGTGTTTCTGTTTTATTGTTTAGATCATTAATCCATTTTGACTTTAGCTTAGTGCATGGTGATAGACCTGGTCAAATTTTAGTTTTTGGCATGTAGAAAGCCAGTTTTTCCATCACCATTTATGAAACAGGTTATCTTTTTTCCAGTGAGCATGTTTGGCTCTTTTTTCAAAGATAAGGTGGCTGAGTGTGTTTATAGGGGTGTCTGTGTCTTCCAATTTAATCCATTGATTCTCAGGTCTATTTCATTGCCAGTACTATGCTGATTGCATCACAGTAGCTTTGTAGCATAATTTCATGTCAGAAATTGTGATGCCTCCTGCCTTGTCTTTGTTGGCCAGGATTGTCTTTGTTATTCTAGGTCTTTTGTGGTTCCACATAAATTTTAGGAATGATTATTGCAGGTCTGAGATATATGTTGGTGTTAGCTTGATATGAATTGCATTCAATCTGTACAGAAATTTTGGGAGTATACCCATCTTCACGATGTTGGTTCTTCCTATCCATGTGCAGGGAATGTCTTTCCATTTTTTTAAATGCTCTATGATCGCTTTTTTAGAGTACTACAATTTTCCGTGAAAAGATCCTTGAATTCTTTAGTTAGATTAATTGCAAGGTATTTCATTTTCCATGGTGCTATTGTAACAGGTATTGCTTCTCTAATTTCTCTCTCAATGTGTTTGTTATCTTTGTAGAGGAATGCTCTTGGGTATTTTCTTTGTATCTTATTATGCTACAGAATTTGTGTATCAATTCTAGTAGCTTCTTGGTTGAGTTTTTTGGGTCTTCCAAGTAAAGTTTTATGTCATCTGCAAATAATGATGATTTAACTTGTTTTTTATCTTTTCTTATTCCTTTTATTTCTCTCTCTGGTCTGATGGCTCCAGCTAATGGTTCCAGAACTATATTGGATAGAAGGGGTGATAGAGGACATCCTTGTCTTGTACCAGAACTTAGAGTAAAAGATTTCAGTTTTTCTCCATTTAGAATTATATTAGTCATTGTGTTGTCATAGATGGCTTTTATGAAATTGAAATAGAGGCCATCTATTCCAATATTTTGTAGTATTTTGAATATGAATGAGTGTTGGAGTTTATCAAATGCCTTTTCTGCATCAATTGAGATGATCATGTGGTTTTTAGATTTGGGTCTATTGATATAGTGCATTACATTTATAAATGTGTGTATATTGAATCATCCTTACATCCCTGAGATGCATCCTACCTGATCATGGTGTATAATCTTCTTGATGACTTGGTGTATTCTATTTGCTAGGGTTTTATTTAGGATTTTTGCGTCTATGTTAATGATGGATATTGGCCTATAGTTTTCTTTTTTAGTTGCATCTTTCCCTGGTTTTGTTATCATTATAATACTTGCCTCTACGAATGATTTTGGGAGGACTGCTTTCTTTTCAATTTCATTTAAGAGTTTGAGGAACATAGGGAATATATCTTCTATAAATTTCTTGTGGAATTCAGCAGTGAATCTAATACCTATAATACCTATATTAGTGAAGTTCTGTATTGTTTTTAATGTTATTTTTACCATTTTTATTCTTTATAAAATAAATAAATAATAAAAGCATACCTAAAAACCCAAAATTTAACATCATACACCACAAGAAAGTATTCAATAATCTCCAGTGTTATTCTGTTTTTGTCTACTTTTGTCATGTGCAGAAATAGTCACCTGGATTTCATCTTCTTATTTTGTGTAGTTTTACAAGTGAAAAGTTTTAAAACATGAAAAATAAATATCAGAACTAAGATGCCATAGAGACGCTTAAAAGCCTGGTCTTGCATCTGTCTTCTTACACAATACATTGGAACATACAAAGTGAAGATAAATATGTCAAAGTGCAATTGTCTGTCATTTTGTTGCGAACTCCCTGTTCTAGGAAAAGGCAGCAATCATGATCCTATAGGCCTTGAGTATGCATGCCTAGAAAAACACCCTACAGAAATGCAATGCTGAGACCATCACTTCTTGCTGTCAAGGTGACTCACATTCCATTGACTTTTTTTCTGTAGTTTCCAGGTATCTTATGCAGGACTAAAGCAGCAAGAAAGCTGCTTAGAGCAAGGGCAGCTGCTGGGTTTCTTGTGGGATTATAAGACATTCCTTGTTTATTTTTTGTTCAGTATTACCTTAATATTGAAAATATGTCTATGTGCCTCAAGTTAATCATCATTTAAAATTTTGTTTTGTACGTTTTCTCCATATTCCTAATCTAGTGTGCTTTTAGTTTTAAACATACCTTCTCTTCAAGCTAGTTCCTTAAAATGATTTTTTTATTTATATATTTTGCACAGGGTCTCACTACGCACTTCAGACTCATAGTGATCTTTTTTTCAGCCTCCCCAGGACTGAGATTATAGGCATGCACCCCCAACACCTGGACTCGTTCACCAGCTCAGCATGATCTGCGAGCAAGGCCCGCATAGTATGTGGACCAGGGATCGAATCCTGGCCCCTGAGCGTGCCAATAAAATATTCTTTATGTGCTTCCCCTTATCACTTTGTTTCCAATTGTCCTCGGAACCCTAGCTTCCAAATTATTTATTCTTCTGATTTCAGCATCTTTGTTGTAGGGAGTGGTTTGAAGAAGGAATCTTAAAATTATACACCAAGATTATCCTAGTCATAGAATATTCAGGAAAACAAATGTACAAATTCAAATTTAGTTTTCTTAAGCTAACATCCTGCTGAATATCCTTCAGTTGTTTCAGTTTACTTTTTTCTCATGAATAAGATCTATACTTTTTCAAAGATCTGACCCTCTGTCACACTTTGCTGTTGTTAGGGAGAGACTGATAGTGTGACCCTGTTGTACAGTCAATTCCCATTTTCTAGCAATATAACAATTTTGGTTACATGCTCCAGTTTGGAAAACTAGTATGTACAATTATTTTTGCTAGTGGTTTTGTTTGAGATAGGGTCTCACTATGCAGCTCATGCTGGTCTTGAGCTCACTTTGTAGACTAAGCTAGTCTCAAAGTTGCAATGAAACTCCTGCCTCAGCCTCTTGAGAGCTGGTATTACATGCATGAGCCACCATGCCCAGTTAAGCAGTGCTTTAGAAAGCCTTTTCTGTCTTTTTGAGGTACTGAAAAAAATGCTATCACTTGCTTGAATACCAAAGTGTGAAAACATTTACTCCAATTTGATTTACAAATATTTTGGTTGAAAATACCATAAACTACAGATTTTTTTGAATAGTATTATATTTAGATAATTTTTGCTTGTATGTTAGAATAGATGTTTCTTTTCTTTTATAGAGGTATTGAAAAAGATGCTGTCACTCACTTGAAAATTTTAGTATGGAGACATTTATTTACTCCAGTTAGAGTTGGAAATATTTTGGTTGCAAAAGCCATTGTAATCTGAGGAATATTTTCAAACTCTAGATAAGGACAGCCAGTTATATTTTATGGTCAAATATCACAAAGTGCTTCCTTTATTTTGTTTAAAAAATAAGAATACCTAAATAGGTTCTGACTTGATTAGACTTTTCCCCGGGGCTATCCCATGAAGTTCCACAAATCTGACTGTATTTGTATTTTATTTCATTGTCTCAAATCAACTATTTAGATCTCTTGTTTTTGTCCAAATGTGTTTAAAGGTTTATTGAAAAGCATGAGGCCGGGGAGATGGCTTAGTTGAATAAGTGCTTCCCTGGCAAGGGCAAGGGTCTGAGTTCAATACCTGGTTCTGCCAATAAAAAAAAAAAAGAAAAATGTAAATTTACAATAGATTTTTATTTTGACATCTGAGAAAATACCTACATGCAAAGAAAGTTAATATTTCATATGTTTTATTTTTTGTTAATAATAAAAGATAAAAATAATGTGAAAAATAACACTTCTTTTAACAACCAAACAAAAAAATAGACATTTCACTGCACATTTGTCAAGTTTTATTGTTTCTTATGATCAATTCTTATTTTTAAATTTGCTGAGGTAATTCTCTATTTCTTTTAACAAAGCTGTATGAACGTTAAATTTTTCATTCACTGCTTTAAACAGTTAATTTTAACTTCATTCTTGCATAATAAGTGACGTATGTACAAGAACTCCAGACAGTTAATTTTGCCGTAAGCTTGAAAATATTTGTCTCTTATTCATTTCCATCATGGGGAAGACTATTATTTTTAATATCTGATGATTTTTTTCATTAGATAAATTTAAAAAGAAACAGAAAATAAAGTTATAAATTTCCTTATTGTGAATGTCTTGCAATTTTATTATGATGTGTTCGTAGATTTTTAAAAACATATTTAAATTAAAACTGGTTTTTGCATTTTTACATCTGAAGTTTCATATATTTATGGATTCATTCTGGGTTTTTTTTTTTTTTTGGCAGAACCAGGGATTAGACTCAGGCCCTTACACTTGCCAAGGAAGTACTTATTCCACTAAGCTATCTCCCCAGCCCCCATTCTGGGTTTTGAGGATAAGATTTTATTATATATTTCATGCTGCTCTTGAAGGCATTGTGATCTTCCTGTCTTAACCTCCTGAGAGCTGCTATTATAGGAATGTATCAGCAGGTCCAGCTTGGCATACTTTATTAGTGCTAGAATGTTATGAGACATAATTTTATAGTAATTGTTTTTATTTCATCTCCTGTATATAGCAAATCCAAAATTGCATTCTAATTAAATGTTGGAGTCTTCTTTTCTCCTAAATTTCATTTAGCAATGTCTTTATCTTTTCTTCTCTTACTTCATTCAATAAAAACTATATATTCTATTTCTTTCTTTCTTTCTTTTATTTTTTTTGGCGGAACCCTAGGAATTGAACTCAGGCCTTTGCACTTGGCATGGCAACACTTATTCTACTGAGCCATGTCCCGGCCCCAAAGGGTTTCTCTTTTCTTTTTTTTTTTTTTTTTTTTTTTTTTTTTTTTTTTTTTTTTTTTTTTTTTTTTTTTTTTTTTTTTTTTTTTTTTTTTTTTTTT
>PVKA01044316.1:0-16245 GCA_004027165.1 Ctenomys sociabilis | reverse complement strand
TTTTTTTTTTTTTTGGGGGGGGTGGGTTTTACTTTTTTTGTTGTTGTTTTATTGAAGTACAAATATCAATGAGATAGATTTAAGATACCTTAACAAGATGGATTTGATAAATAAATACATTGCAAACTGTTTTCATGTTTTGGTATCATAGAAGGTGCATACATGATATTATACTTACAGACTTATTATAGCAGATGTCTCTTATCAGTAAATAAAGAGAGTGTAGCTCTTTGCATATCTTTTTTTTATGTTATTTTTGTTGTGCTTTTTTTTTTTTTGGTTTTTTGTTGTGACTTTTTTTTTTTTTACTGTAACAAAATGATAAGCCTTATCATTTTAATTACTTCCTGGAGCTCTGAGAAGCAGCCACTAATCAGTCAGCATGATGCGTCATGGAAAACACAGGGAGCTCACCAGCCGAGGCCCGTCTCCTCATGCACACTGATGTCCCCTACCTAGAGTATGTCTCTGTAACTGAGGGTGAGAGGCTCCATCAGCACTGCTTCAAATTTGAAGCTGTCTTTTCCTGTCACAAATACGTAAGAGGTCAGGGATCATCCAACAGCTTATGCTAAAGACCTGGGTGGCTGAACCTAGGAGAGGATATTGAATATTACAGACCCATGAAATTACATATCCACAGTCTGAATTAATACGATGCTCATGGTGTGAGCTAAATATCGTATTATCAGTGCTCTCAACAATGGCTTTCTACACTCTCATAACTCTGAGGCAGCTGCTTTTTTTCTAATTTTAGATATCAGCTTTAATTGTGTAATATGCATATCTGTGCTGTTCAGCTCTTTAAACAATAATGTTATATATGGCTTAATTTTTAAATCTTTTCACTTTCTCTTAAATAATAAGCTTTGCAATAGTTTCACTTTCTCTGAAAGTAAAATGGGTTACGTGACCATCCATCGTCTTTGCCTGGACTCTTTCTAAATTTGATTAAGTGATAAGCTTGCCCTTTACAAAACCCCACAGCATCACATTCATCAAAATGATGTGAAATTCTGCTTGGCTTCGTAGCCGCCGAATCAAAATTAGACATGTTCCCTGTCTCTGATTTACCTTCCAAAGAGGATTCGACCATCTTGGTGAAAATAGCCGCTAACTTAGATTTTCCTGGTTGAAGAGTCTCTATATAGCTCTCAAGCAACAAAGATATATGAACTTCGGGTATTTGCAGTAAAAGAAAAAAATACAACGTAAAAGAAGTCTGAGGGCGCTCCGGGAGGAATCTGCGGTTCTCCAGCAGACGGAGGGCACGTGTGTGCAGCGGCCGGGGGCTCCTCCGTCCCCCTCTCGTTGATGAATAGCTCCTGCTCCCTCCGCTTCACTCAGGTGCCGTGTCCGCCTTCAAGGAGCAGGCACATTCACTAGCAGATGCGAGGATGACGGATCACAGCCAGCCGCTCCGCTCCAGTCTAGACTCCTGTGATCTGTCAGTGCGTGCAAATTTCTTCTCAACTGGATCCGGGAAAGAGAAATAAGGACGATAAAGCTGCACATTGTTTTATATCCCACTTTAACTAAATGAACACGGAGCCCTATTAGAAGGAAGGTGCAAGTCAGGTGGAGCCCGGTGTGGCCTGCGGGTTGCAGTCAGGGAGGGAAGGCCTCTCAGAGCCCTCGGGCTCCTCTCGCTCTCCGCTGCCGATTGCACCTGAAAAGCACAGGGCAGCCTTTCCCTCAAACGCTACTGTCTGTGTGCTCCCTTCGGCTTGAACCCTTGACCAATGCTCCCTTCCCCAAACTTGCCGAGACCCCAAAGCAAAGGTGATTCCTCAGCCTCATTTCCAGCGGTGACATTCAGTTCTAGCACAAGCCCCGGGGAACATCTACTTTGTGTTCACTGAATATCAAATCAGATTTTACCACATAAAAGTTGGAAAGATTTTATCAGTTTTATTAAAGCTGTAAATTTTGTTTTTAAAACCTGCCAAAGCCTCTGCTCCTAGAATTTTCTAAGAAAATTAATGTTTTTGCTCCTGGATTTGTCCAACCTGTCAGACCAGTGGGCCGCTCTCCCTGGAGCAGACAGGTGAATGGTCCTAAGTCCTGGTAGCCGAGTGCGCTGGGACCCATTCTTGGTACGGTGCTCTACAAAGCAATATTAGAAAGACAGAAAAGAAAAGTGATATAGATGCCAGGAAAATAGCTCGGCAGTCTAAAGCGCCTGCTTAGGCAAGTGTGCAGGGACGGCGGTTTGTCCCTTGACACCACGTGCCACACTAGCCCTGTCCCCCCAGGGTGGGCTGAGCTAGCCCCCCCCCCCCAAAAGCAAAAAGAAAAGAAAACCAATATATCTAAGAAACCCATGCCTGGAAGGGTATTAGAGATTCTCATCTCATAGATGTGCAATAGCTGCTTTAAATTACATAAGTCTCTAGCCGGCTGGCTGTACATGAGCGTGTAAGCCTGGCATCCCAGCACTTGGGAGGCCGAAGCAGGAAGATCACCTCAAGTTGGAGACCAGTTTAGGCTACATAGTGAGTTCAAGCCCAGCCTGAATTACATAATGAGACCCTGTCCTTAAAAAACAAGTCTGTAGGCACCCCAAAAAGTTTCTCCTCATTCTCACTCCTTGTTATGAACTCCTGCACCATATGACCCGAGGCACCGTATGACCCAAGCCCCCACTGTTGCTCGCTTCTTTACCCATCAGCAGCCCTTGCGGGAGCCTCCCCACATGATGTTGTCTCTCCAACACAAGAGGCACTTTGTATCCTTCATCTCTTGCCTAGAATATTCTGCCCCACAGACCCCAGCTACTTCTCTTCTACCTGTTAAAATCCTAAGCTTCTATTAAGAGCCAGCTCAAATGCACATGACTCGGGCCCCTGGGCTGGATCGGATGCCCTGTCCTCGTGTTCTCTTAGCGCTATCTTCTCTTTTCCGTGTCTACCTCTCTCTGCTCCAAATGCTCATGACCACCCTCATCCTCCTGGCACTTATCCTTGCCTTCCTAAAACTGTGCAGGGCACGTAGGCACACAGAACAAATTTCTAAAGAACCTCACCATGTTGGCTTGTGTCTGGATGCCCCCTCAAAGCCTTATGCAGTCGCGGTCGAGGCGCTTTTCAAGTGGCTGGATCTAGAGTGTGTGCTCCTGGTGAAGGGCATGTGATTACTAAACCAGTCCACTGGTTGGTTTAGCCTTGTTCTGGCTAGGATTAAAGGTGTGAGGGCTGTACCCACCTTAGGGAGGGTGGCCTGCATACAATGTAAGTGACAGAAACTCTTGTCAGTAGCTTGCTGCTTTCACTGTCTTCCTCCCATGAACTGTTGCCTCCCTGCCACATGGCATCCTGCCTCAGAGCCAGCCGTATGTGGACTGAAATCTCTACATACCCTGAACCAAATAAAACTTTCCTCTCTTAACTTTGGGCACTGTGTCTCCACAATGAGAAAAGTAACTAAAATACTTTTATTAAAATAAAAAGAGGGCCAGAGAAATAGCTAGGTGGTATATAAGCACCTGCCTGGCAAGTGCAAGGTCCTGAGTTTGATTCCCAGTACCAAAAATAAAAATAAAAAGAGATAATGAGTTACAAGTTGAGGCATAGAATGTGTGCTGAAATGGCAACGAAGCTAAGAAGTTTGGTGCATGTTCTAGGACAAACCAACCAACAATGGCTACGTCTGAGTAATGGCCCAGCACCAGTGGATGTGTTCTCTCCTGTATTCAGTTAGCCAACCAACACTCTTTGGTTAGTGGAGGCTACCATACAAAACCTGAAGAGTGAATCTCCAAATCTCTGATCCTAGAAGATGATGGTTCCAAAATAAAACCCAAGTGATACTCACGTTTGCATTTTCCAGTATTGTTAAGGAAGTGGAGATGAAATCAGAAGAGTAGACCCTAGTGAAGACGGGGATGCATCGTGGAAGTGGTAGCAGGAGACGTTTTCATGCCCTTTCTGAGTTGTGAATAACAGTGCTGGGGACAAATAATATAGGAGCCGTGTCTTATGAGCCTTTGTTCCAAAGAACACTGCCTGAGACATGAGAGACCATAAGGGTACGTGGAATGAAGACTTGTTTGATGAGCGTTCATGTGCAGTAGGCCATGCTTTAAGTAACACTCAGGAAGCAATGCTGAATACTCCGGGAGTATCTGCCAAATGTATGATTAAACGGAGCCAGATACAGAGGCCCCAAAAGTCAGCTAAACGGGACTCCATCCTGGTATCAATCTGAGGTCATTTCAGCTGGAAAGTGAGAAGATCAGATCTCAACCTGAAAGACTATTTTGTGGGAGAATAAGGAAAGGTGAAATGATTGTGGAGGCCTGTTGCTTGTATCAGGGGGAGAAACAGCAACATCCTAGAATGGGAGGGTGATGGGAGGTCTGGAGGAATGAGGGCTCATTGGGCAGAAGTTGGAGAGGGAAACGGTGAGGTAAAATGTGATTGCTCGTTGGGTTGCGCCTGCAAAGTAGAAAAGAAGGTGTTGGAGCAGAAGCCGTAGAGTGGACTCCACAGCCATATTAAATATGTTAGCAGCAAAAGAGCCGTGGGTTTTATAAAGACTGCACTTTGTTTCATAGATCTGCTGGCTTTAGCAGAACTTTGCTCTCAGCGGAGATCTGTATAGATCACTGATTCCCGAGTCAGGTACTTAGAAGAAATTGCATTCCAAAAGGCCCAGTTCAGTGGTCACAAACTGAAACCTGCCCACTGGCTTCTTTAGGCCTCACAGCATTTTTTAAATTTTTGTGTTAGCTGAAAACTTCTTTAAGTGAGAAGACTTCATACAAAAACCATAATGTTCAACTTCTCCTTAAAAAGTTTATGACAGTTCCAGCACCACTGTTGCCATGGTTATATGATTCTTCTTAGAGAAGAGTTAGGAGAAAGAGAAAGCCTGCATTACTCACCCTACTGGAAATGGAAAAACTGGAAGTGGTGGTGTGCCTATCATCCCAGCACTTGGGAGGCTGAGACAGGAGGACTGCCATGAGTTCTAGGCCAGCCTGGACTCCACAGTATGTTCAAGGCCAGCCTGAACTGCATAATGAGACCCTGCCTCATGGAGAAAAAAAAAAATAGTGGGAAAATGAAAGCCACTGAAATGACTGCGTAGTTCAAGGATGAACCATTTCTACACTTCCCTCACTCCCCTTGTGTTACCTACCCAGATCCCAAAGGCACTTGACCCTGTAACCTCTGGCCTGGTTTCATAAAACAACCCGAGTGCCTCTCCTGATATTCAGCTTTGAACCTTCCCAGCAGCAGAGGGTTCTCTCTTGCAAGGCTGCAGCAGGTTCGGGTAGAACCCAGCTCTTAATCATTTTCTTTGAGAACAAGAAAACTCTTCTTATATTTGTGTTATGATTGGAAGCATGTGGTTTACATATAATAAAAGTATATCTGCTGGTACTCATTTCTGGTGTTATCAATGATAAATGGAGATTAAGCTGGTTCCTGGCGGGGTTTCATAGAAAAGCACAAATAGCAAGTAAATACTACACAGGCCGTGTTTGTCTGAGCCAATGCAGGACTTGAAAACCTGCAAGAAATGTCTCACCTAAAATGTAGGAGGGACTTAGGCAGAGCACAGGGGCCGGTTCGACCCCCAGCATGCCATGTTGACCCCCCCCCAGGGTGCACTGAGACTATGATTGAGACTGGGCGTGGTGGTGCATGCCTGTAAAAGAATCACTACAAGTCTGATCTACGTAGTGAGACCCTATAACCCTGTAGACCCATCCTAAACACAAAAACAATAAAATGTAATAAAATAAAATGTAGAAGGGAAGCTTTTAGAGAAAGAGGAGTGATGGAAGGCGAATGTTTAAAGCATGTTATGTGCATGTATGAATACTCCAAAATGAAACCCATTAGTGCATATAAATAATATGCACTAAGAAAAATAATAAGAAAAGTTTAGTACTCATACACAATGGATATTATTCATCTAATCAAAGAAGTAAATCAACAGCACAGTGAGTCTGCCAGGCTTCATGCTAAATGCATAAGCCTGACAGAAAGGTAAACATCATAGGACTCTGTGCAGAACTCAAAACAGTTAAACTCATGGAATCAGAGAGGAGAATGGTGCTAGCCAGAGGCTGGGGGCTAAGGATAAGTGAGGACACGTTGGTCGAAGGACACATACTCTCACTTCTGTGGCTCTAATGAGCAGCATGGGCAGTGATCGATACGTTAATTAATGTGATGGTGCCAACAGTTCTGTGTTTGGAAGGGTATCAAATTATTCTGCACCTTGAAAATACATGATCTTTATTTAATAATTAAATATTTTAAAGAAAATGTTTTCAAATTTTGCCTTTTATATAGCACAGGCATACTTAGGAAATTCTAAAATCTCCTCAGATTGAAGAATAAAGCACATCTTGTATCAGGGTGAAACATAGAATAGCCGTACTTAATGGAAACCCAATGAACAAACAACAGCTTTCTCTGCTTGAGTTCAGGAAGTAATTCTATCATGAATCTGTTGTCAGTCTTTGGATAAGTTAATTAACTCTCTTCTAGGACAGATGTTAAATAATATCTGGGTAACTTCCCTCTTTCAATTCTGGGACTTAATGTAAAGAAAACACTTTGTAAAACCATAAAGCATTTTACAAGTTTGGGTTATAGCGAGGTTTTCTGAAAATATCAACAAATAGCACACGTTGAATACGCTCCCAATTCAAACTGACCTTTCCTCAACTTCCTTCTGGCTTAGGAATACTATGTTGACAGCGGAACCCTATCAGACAGCAGGAGGTTTTCACGGGCACCTGATAAGGAAATCCTTAAAGAGAAGTGTTTCTCTACTGAGCTGCCCTTTCAGAGGCGCATTCCCTGGCTTCGCTACAGTACCCCCTTCCAGCTGACTTGTAAGGGTACCAGGTATACATTTGTTACCTCTGGTTGAAAAGTCTGCCCCTAGGAGGCTGGAAGTACGTGTAATTAAAAACAACTAGCACTGCAAATAAAGTATAGAGCGCACTGTCACCCAGCTAGGAGTTGCAATGCTGCCCCCTTGTGAGCGTATCCGGTGCGCGCACCTCAGGACGAAGGGATACAGGGTGCTGCTAAGGAGCTCTCAGGGGTCAGAGTCACGGGCCGCAATTCTTAACCGAGCCACAAGAACATCAGACGTTGACTTTTGTAATATTGGTGGAGTTTTCCTTGTATTCATGACCAAATCAGAAACAGGGAGTCACCAAAATGCGTATTTCGATTGTGCTCTCGGCTGAGGCCGCTTCAGCAGCCACGGCGAAAGGTCGAGCCGCCCAGCGCTCGCAGACCAGCGCGCTCTACGCAAACGCAGTGAGGAACAGGACGGCAGGGACGCGGGGGCCTGCGGCGCCGGGCAGCGGAGCCCGCCTGAAAGAAAAGGCTCGGGCTGAAGCTGGGTCAGCAAGAATGTCACTGCTCATATTGGTATCCATTTTCCTATCTGCAGCTTTTGTTATGTTTTTGGTATATAAAAATTTTCCTTCACGATGTTGGTTCGTTCTATCTAGGAGTATTACTCAGCTATTAAGAATGATAAGCTTGAAGCATTTATACTGAAGTAGATGCCACTTGAACATATACTCATAAGTGAAATAAACCAGACACACATGTGTAAATATCGTATAGTCTCCCTAGTATAAGAAACGAAAATCAGAAATACAAAAGGAAACATACAACAACAACTATAATCAATTGAGTCCGATAAGCCAAAGAGAATGGCATATGCTGCAGGATACTAATCAGCTTTTCTTCTGGATGGTTAACAACCTAAGTTCACAGATCAAAGTTGGAGAAATAGAAGAGCCACAAGGCCAGCCAACATTTTGGCCCTAGCCTTTCAAGGTCAGCGAAGACTCAGAACATAGGAGAACCTGTACTGCAATATCATGAAACTCAGTTGAGCTCCAAATTTTCTGAACAAGGAGATTATGGAGCCACAGAGGAAAGAGATCGAAGTTCTATAGTGTGCCTGGGGAGAGTCACATGGAGAGAAAACTTTCTCTCAAGCTCTCACAGAGAGCAAACTGGTCAAGCATTGGCTGTGACTCATCCACATGGATGACACAGACAAAGGACCTACAGAATAAGGTACAGAACTACAAGATAAACCCTGAGGGGACTTCACTGACCTCATAAGAAACATAAAGTTCATGTGTTGGTATATAGGTGTTGCTCTATCTAGGTCTTAACCATCCAGCAGAAAAGTATAAAAATGAGGTACACACCGAGGGGCCATAATAATAAGTTGAGTTGTAAATGGCTATGGTGGACAACTTCTTCAGATAACTATTATTGTAGAATGCTGGATTGTGTTGGATTGTGTCATCGAGTTCAGGCACCTAAATTAGTTGAATGACAATGGAGTGCCCATCTTTGACAGATGTAAACAAAGGAAGGGGTATAGAAAGGAAGAATCATGATGTGTGTGTATGGACAGTACAGTTGGGATAGATAACGCTGTGCTTCTACATAATTCTATGAGAGGCAAGATTTGCACTAATGGTGATTGGATAGGATATTATGTCGGCTTCTAGTACTATGGACAACCACTAGGAAAATAACAAGGTAGAAAGTATTAATTATTGAATCTTTGATCTAATTCAGGTATAAAAAATAAGATACGCAAACAGCTACACTCTCTTAATTTACTGATAAGAGGCATATGGTATAATAATGTCTGTAAGTATAATATCATGTATACACCTTTTATGATACCAAAACATTATGAAAACAGTTTGCAATGTATTAATTTATCAAATCCATCTTGTCAAGGTATCTTAAAACTGTCTCATTGATATTTGTACTTCAATAAAACAAAAATAAATAAATAAAATTTTTCCTCAGCTTAGTGAAGAAGGAAAACTGAATATGAAGGTTCCCAGAGACATGGATGATGGCAAGGCTCTAGGCAAAGTTTTATCCAAATATAAGGACATCTTTTATGTACAAGTACTTAGCTTTTTTGCTACATATATTTTCTTGCAGACATTTGCTATTCCAGGTTCTATATTCCTCAGCATTCTCTCAGGGTTCCTATATCCCTTTCCACTAGCCTTGTTTCTTTTTAGTTTGTGTTCTGGAGTTGATGCTTCCTTCTGCTACACGCGCTCTTATTTAATTGGTCAACCAGTTGTATGTAAATACCTAACAGAGAAAGCAGTAAAATGGTCACGCAGTTTGAACATCATAGAAAGCATCCCATTAACTTCATTATATTTTTTAGAATAACACCACTGCTGCCTAATTAGTTTCTTAATATTACATCTCCTGTGATAAATGTGCCATTGGAAGTTTTATTTTTTTTTTATCAGCACTTTTTTAGGTGCTACACCTCCCTCTTTTGTAGCAATTGAGGCAGGAACAACGTGGTACTAGCTGACAACAGCAGGGGAAGCTGTTTCCTGGAACTCAGTGTTTATTTTGATGGTTTTGGCTCTTCTTTCTATTCTTCCAGCCATTTTTCCAAAGAAAAAAACTAAAACAAAAATTTGAGTGAAAAGTTACCTAGGTTTTAAATATCCCATTTCATCATCATCTCAGGATTAGCAGATGCATCCATTTAGGGTTCTTCTTCCTTTTTTTTTTTTTTTTTGGTTTTTGTTTTTGTTTTTGTTTTTGTTTTCCAGTGGTGGGGATCAAATCCAGGGCCTTGTGTATGCTGGGCAAGTTTTCTGCCACTGAGCTGTATACCCAGCCTCTTTGTGCTTTTAAATCACCTCTTCAGTAACTGAAAAACAAATTTGTGAACAAAATTCTCATCAGTTAAAATAGTTAAGAACCAAAGGGGAGAAGAAAGTAAAAATGGAAATTCATGTACTATGAAAAGTGCTGTCTTCAGCAGTTACAATAGACATGTTGCTGTACCGAAGGAGCTTGGGTAGAAACTGAGTGGTACTGAATGAAACTTTGTCCAACTGGTACTTTCAATTTAATATTTTCCTCTCATATCTAATAACTAAAATAGAAAGTGGTGTAGTTTTTACTGTTAGCCTTCTTTCAGGGCACGTAAATGGATGGGTTAACTAAGGCTTAAACAAGATTTACATTTTCATTCTTTTTCTTGAGGTAATCTATTTAGAGGATGTATCTTCACAGACCACCATATATAGAAAGGGTATCAAGTTATCTATTTGTGTTTCATTTTTATTTTGTTTTAAATTTTTATCATGGATTAATCTGTAAGTTCTAGTGATTTCTGTTCTTATTTTTCCTAGTTTATATATAAAATGGAGATTACATGATAACTATTGATGTTAATAATTTGTATTCAGATAATATTTTGTTATACTATCTCTAATATCTCAAGGGGATCTAAAAAGCAGAAAGGCAAAGCATATAGTTTTTGGACATTAGAATAATTATATTTTCAAACAAAAATGGACATCACAACACAGTGGTTAAATATATGTTGTTACAATAACTAAAATTTACCTCATTTGGTCATTAGGGAATGTGTTATGTAATTATCCTTTTCATGCATGCTATACCTATAAAAATGTTTTATTTCTGTTGGTGACTTGTTTGGGGCTGCTTTTATTAGTGCAGTTTTGCAATGTAGACATTTTTAATTCACAAAGTAAAATTCTCACGTGGTAACAATTGTGTTTACATAGTCGAAAAAATTAAACCACTGTTTGCTGCTCAGTTAATGGTAATATCCTTGATTCTGTGATTCTGGAACCCAGTCAATCAGTCATTTTTAGCTTGTCATGATGTTGCCCTCCTGTAATGCCAGCCCTTGGCAGGTTGAGGCAGGAGGATCACTATGAGTTCAAGGCTGATCTGGGCCCTGAGTGAGCTCAAGGGAATTGAACTGTAAAATTTACTTATCTCCAAAATAATACTAAACAATAGTGAAAAGTCACAAAGTACTCTGTTACTTCTTTTTACCCCAAGGTTATCATGTTGAAAGTTCCTTTAGCTATGTGTGAAATCCTTGTATGTTGCTTTATGAGAAGTATGATCACCCTCACAACCTCCTTCTACATACAGAACGTGGACTGATTCATGTTTTTCTATTACAGTATTAACAAATAGATTTATTGTAAATATAAAGAAAAAATATATAAAGAAAATATAGTAGTCTTACATCACCTGGAAAAAAAACAAAATTCATATTTCACTTTGAAAACTGTATGGCAAATACATAGGAACGAATCACCTTTTGTCTAATTTTTAGAGTAGATAATGGGAACTAATAGTACCTGCTCAATGAGTGCAAGGCAATTAATTTTTTTTAATAATGAAATATTATACTAACCAGACATTAGAGGGCATTGAGAGGAAACTGGGTTTCAGAGACAGTGTTACTCAAACTCATGCAACTAGAAGTGGCAAAGCCAAAATTCAGTAAAGTTTTGAGTATTACTGATACTTAAGACATTAAAAGTAAATGCACATGTTTATGAATGTTTATATGAGCATTTATAAATACAGTGCTCCGCATTATTGTGGAGATTATGTTTCAGACACCTCGCAGTGAGAAATCAGCAAAGTAGCGACATATTCATTTTAGTATTTATATATATTTTTAAAGCTTTATAAACCCTTCTCACATGCTTATAAACCTTTCCCACAATTTTAAAAGCATGCTTAATGTTCTTAAACATTTTCTAAACTTGTAAGCCTATGTAATTTAAACAACATATGTATACTGTATGGTGCTGCAAAACCCCACGATGTAGCAAAAAATCTGCAATAAATAATTTAGAATAATATTTTTTTTGAAAACCTGTGAAACAGTGAGCCCGCAAAAGTTGAACCGAGAAATAGCAAGGGATTACAGTATTTATGCTTATATGGACATATATGACACTTTATATATGCTTATAGTTATATATATTTATAAATATGTTTATACATATTAATGTAATATTTATAAATATATATTCCTTCATCCTCACAAAACATCACCTAAACACTGATGATCATGGCTGGGGAGATGGCTCGGGAGGATAAGCACTTGCCTGGCAAGCACAAGATACTGAGTTCAATCCCTGGTTCACAAAAAAAAAAAAAAAAAGACTGATGATCAACGAAATAAGAATTCCAGCACACTGTGTTGATTAATACATAAAACATAGCTTGAGGCCAGGCATGGTGGCACATGTCTGTAATCGCAGCATTTGATAGGCTTAGGCAGGAGGATCACCATGAGTTCAAGGCTAGCCTGGTGGTTTGTATGGTGAGATCCTGTCTCTAAATAAATAAATAAATAGAAGGAAATAAATCAAAATATAAGATAAAATAATAGCTCGGAAGCATGTGATCGGACTGAGGAAATCAGGCCTGGCTCCTCAGCAGAGATGGCGTCTGAACTCAGATGTGAAGGGTTTCTCCAGGTGGGCAAAGGGCAAAGTGGACTTTCCCTTCTGAGGCGGAAGGCCGTGTTCAGTCTCTCAGTATCGTTTAGTTAAAATTTCAGTTGAGTTGCGGATGGGCCGGCAGCGCGGTTGAGGGGAGAATGCTGGCCTGACTCGCGTAGGAACCTGCGCGCTAACCGTAGCACCGTTCTAAACAAATGAAAAGCAGGATTCTGTCACAATCACTTCTTCCAGAATCCAAATCCCCAAGTTTCTGCAAACTGATATTGTCCTAGGTTTAAACTGAAAACTAGGTAATGAATAAAAGATAATGAATTGGAATAAATAAATGTTGAATGAGCAGAAATATATTTTGATGATTTGTGATACATTTCTAAGAAGACTTAGAATCCGTTTATATTTGTTTCTACGCAGAACAATAACAGGAAAATATTTCTTAAACCTAAGTATTCATAGTAAACAAGGGACCCTTCATTCTCCAATGCAAGTAAATAGCCATCTGAGTAAATTATTAGAAATGTATTAATGTGAAATTAGGCCAGTAGGGATAGCCTCAAAATTTACTAACAGTTCAGACTGATAAAACAACTTGAGCAAAAAAAAAGTGACTTCCACATAATTATTTTATATTTTTCAAAACTCTTAGGGCTGCTGCACTACCTAATCATAAGTGCTAAGCATTCTTTAACTCTTAACTACATGCTTGATAACATCTAAGTGAGAAATCCAAACCCAAATCCATTGGAAATTTGTCTTAGACGTGGATTTATACTTTCAGCAGAAGCCCCAGCCACTACATCATTCCTCGTGTTGAGTCACACCTAACCCGCCAGCTCCAATTGCACATGTGTGCTAAACATGTAAATGTTTAAGTCACTAGGACGAGCAAGAGTGCCTTTCCACTCTTGTTCCACCTTGGAAGCTCTGTGTGCCCTCTGACTCCTGCGGTGGGGTCCCATGCAGTGACCCGGTTATTTACTTTCATAGCTGGGATCTCTCCTGGGCTCCACCCTGCCTGCCAGAGTTAAATTGCTGGAATACTTTTCCCTTTGTTAGCAGTAGATACTAACATTTTTCTCTTGCTGGGTAAACATTCCCACAAACAGAGCTGGATGAACTAGAACAGTTTCCACAGTCCACACTAATGGGTCACAAGTTGTGCGTGTCACCAAGTCCCATATTCACAGTATCCCCACAGTGAAATTAAGGTGTCAGTTGGATTCTGTTCTCATTTGCAAGCTTTGGGTGAAAAGCCACTTTCAGTTCCTTTTTGCTGTTGGAGGAAGTCAGTTCCTTGCAGTGAGGGGACTTAAGGTACCAATTTCTGCTCTGGTGTTCAGCCTGGAGTCACTCTCAGCTCCTCCAGGCCATTCTTGAGTCTCTGTCACAGGGTTCTCCCTATCTTTAAACTGACAATGGGTCAAATGTTTCTCACACTGCTGTTTCCCAGCTTTGTCCAGCTACAGAGAACTGTGTCCAGAGTGCCCTGTGATGGGGTCAAGTCAACCCCTACTATCTCCCTATTTTAAGATCAACAGGGTCAGATAGCACTCTTACCACAAAATAAAATCTATCACAGTTCCAGGGATTACTCGGGATGGTGCCTCAGCAGGATGAAAAGTTTTAAGGAAAGCCTTAGAACCCAACTACCATAGCAACCTCCTGAGTTTGGCTGGAGTCAGAGCAGCAGGTAGGGTAGGATAAATACCCCTTGGGATCGTAACTATACTATTAATATCAAATTGCTTAAGGCTGATTTTCCTGTATAAACTACTACTGAAATGTCATACAAGTGTCCATTCTTGATGACTTCTGATTCCTCTAAATTAAATGGAATGTAAACTACCCTAGAAGGGCTGCGGAAGAATTGCTTAAGATTTTTGTTGCCTGAGGCTTTGGTCTAATAAGGCAGGAAATTGAGTTGTTCGCTACATATTTCCAAGCAGACCCTCAAAGTGCAGTTAACAATCTGATTATTGGATAAATGTCAGGCTCAAAGCCCTCAGCTGACATCGTTTGATGAGCCTGCAGAGTAGGCAAAAGAAATGCGTTTGTTTTACATTGCTTAAAGCAGGCACCTGAACTCTAAGATTTGGCCTTTGGAAGAAGCCACTCCCAAGAGTCTGTTTATGAACCCATGTTATGTCCATTTACTGCTGTTTCCAACATAGACATCTATAAAGTTCTCAACTTGATAAATACACAATGGACCTTTTGTATAAAGCTATCCTTCACATATCAAAAGGCAAAAACTAACTTCAAATATGTCAGTAAATGAAAGACCAATAAAATATTAACTCAAGCCAGGTGTGGTGGCCCCATGCCTGCAATCCCAGCTCCTACAGAGGCTGGCCCTGGCAATTTAGCAAGGTTCTGCTCCATAAATAAAAAGGGCTAGGGAAGTAGCTTGGTTGAAGAAGCTCCTGGTTTGGTTCCCCCTACTAGTACAGGTAGAAACAACAAGCTGAGGAGTATCTTCCTTCCCTTCGCTCAACTGTAAATTCTGTACCACCTTGATGATTTTCCTTGCTTCCATAATCCTCAAACAGGGAAGATGTGAGAGACACTTCCCTCATCTCCGTTCACCCATAGACTCAACACCACTGTAATGATTTTTCAGGCTTAAACTAGGAGTCACGCAGACTGCTGACATCAGAAAGACAGACAATGGGAGGCACCATGAATTGGCAGTGTCTGACCACATGAATACTGGAAACCTGAATTATCACACACACATACACACACACACACACCTTTAACCTTGTCTCTGTTCCTGTCAGTCCCATCCCACGAACTCCAATAAACACAGCTACTTTCTACACCACACAAACCCTAACACATGGCAGTTCTTTCCTTGTCATACACAACAACCTGCACTAGCTTTTGCCCCCTCAACTGTAACCACAAATAAACAAATAGAAAATTGACTCAGCTGGAGATAGGCTGTCTGAATCACAGGAGTTCTTGAAAAACAGAAAACATAAAGGAGAAGAAATTTTCAAAGAACAAATACATCATTTGCTACAATGAAGGGATAGAAGCTCCCAGGGAAAGGGCTCCCTGTGCAGCCCAAACAATATGTGGAGAGGTGTCTGGGGAGGCTACAGGCATAAAGAAAGGGAGGGCATGACAGAGAGCAAGTTGGACTCAGAGCACTAGAAGGGAATAAGGAGCGAGAAGGGCATCCAACCATGCAACCACAGGGTAGAAGCAATCATTCAGAGGTGGGCAAGAGCACACCTCCAAGTTGTGAGAAAAGGCGGTGTCCACCATGGACCACCACACTCAGTGCTCCAGGCTGCACGTACAGGGACAGTTCCTGCACTGTGCTTTGTACAAGCAAAATTCCTAGCACACCCCGTCTACTCTCAGAGATGAACTAAATTGTGTCATATTGCATAATGTCCTGACCATTAAAACAATTCATTCAATGAATTTTATTGAAGAATGAAATTAATCTATACATACTAATATTAGATTTTTATGAGTCTGTGAACATATATAAATGATGTAGATAAAATAACTAGAAAGAAAAAACCTTCATGATGTTATAGGAGCTAAGTTGGATAAAAATTAATATACAAAAAAAAGAAATTAATATACTTCAGAAAGATGGGCTATGGAGGAGGTCCTTGAAAATGAAAGACATCAACATGGTGGCTGGAGGTGCATCTGGGGGAGGCCAGGCCACAGGAGAGCTGCAGTGGCCACGCCCAAATGCCTCCCGAAGGGATAAACAATGGCTTGAGATTACATTGTAATTAGCACCACCTGGTCCAGTCAGTCCAGTCCACCCCCAGATGGGTGACCACAGCATCTGCACCTGCCCCTTCCCCAAAACATACTTTTGTTCTTTCCATGCCTCTTTGCTACATGACCTCCTCCCTATTGGATGAGTGTTAGCTAGGCTTCTGTTCCTTTAATGCTATAGGGTGACTGGC
>PVKA01044315.1:0-16247 GCA_004027165.1 Ctenomys sociabilis | reverse complement strand
AAAAAAAAAAAAAAAAAAAAAAAAAAAAAAAAAAAAAAAAAAAAAAAAAAAAAAAAAAAAAAAAAAAAAAAAAAAAAAAAAGAAATTGAACCCAGAAGCAGTTGTGTGGATGCCTCCATCCTGGAAAGCGCAGGTATCTGGGTTGCCACTAAGCCACTGCTAAAAGACAGTGGGTGTCTCGGTTATGTCTTAATATTCTCCGAGGTAGAGTCTCCACAACTTGTTCAAAACATTTATGCTCGGGATGCTTTTCTTTCTTCTTTCATTCTTTCTTTCTTTCTTTTTCTTTCTTTCTTTCTCTTTCTTAATATGTTTTTAGTATAGAGTCTACAGGGTCTCTACACAGATCAGACTCATGTGATTCTCCTGTTCTCAGCCTGCAAAACGCTGGGATTACACATGCATACCACCACACTTAATCTCAATCTCTTTCTTGGCATGCCCCGGGGGCTGGGCCAACACAACAGGCCTGGGGATCAACCCCTGGCCCCTGTGTCTGCCTACACAGGCACTTTAGTCTGCGGAGCTATCTGGCTGGCCCTTCTTAGGATGCTTTTTAATGTCTGTCCTGAATATCTGATTGAAAGTTGAGCTCATCATCTCTTGGAGAACATCTTTCTGCTGTTTGGGTGTCACTAATGATTGGGAAGTGCTGTGTGAGGCTCTCCCTCCTGAGAAGTCTATGTTCCTTCCTTTCCAAATTCTACTATTCGCAGTACCTCTAGGCATGAATGATAACATTTTGTGTTTTTCTTGTTGTATATTTCACAAATAGCTGCACCATGATGTTCACTTCTTACTATATAAACAAATGCCTTTGGGCTTATTCTATGCTTCTCCCACATGTCAAATTTCAAAGGTTTCAGATTATTCCTGTAGCATTTTCATTTCTTCTTCAAATTTTCTTTCTCCTACAAATTCTAAATTTTATTTATTTTTTATTTAGGGTAGAGTTACAGAGTCTCACTATGTAGATCAGACTCATAGTGATCTTCCTGTTTTCAGCCTCCCAAGAGCTGGGATTACAGGCACGCACCACCATGCCCAGGCTCAATCACTGTCTCAGCCCGCCATGTGGGCAGGGCCAGCACAGCACACTGGGGATTGAACCCCAGGCTGGTGTGTTCTGCCTAAGCAGGCACTTTAGTCCGCTGAACTATCAGGCCTGCTCCAAATTTTAAACTGTAGTTTAAAGGCCAAATCTTTTAATTGTTTAGCCAGGTTGGATTTCCTTCACATGGGCTCAGTGTAACACCTTAAATACAAGCCTAGGTGTACTTAAGCATGTTCGTTTCTGTCTCTCTTTCCAGTGCTTTTTCCTGGGTGAGGCTCCACAGATGGACTGAGAAGGAAATACAGGAGTCCTTTCTTTATGTGCCTGCTCCACTGGGAACACCAAGACTGAAACAGTTATTGAGAGATCTTCCTGAAGAAAGTCGCACACTACTTCTCCCCTGTGGACTGGAAAAACTTGGGTTACATTTCATGCATCTTTCATAAATATGTATCTGGGCAAGGCTGGCTTGTCCGATTTATGTCTAGAAAGCTGGAATCACACCATTCAGGGTATTAAAAATCTAGGAAAAATTTATACACTTAATACTTTGTGTGCTTTTCTGAACTGTAATTTTGTGGACACGGATCTTTAGGGGTGCACAGGCAAGGAGCATATGGAAAATAAATATACTCACGGGATTCAAGGCTATTAATTTTTTTTCTCCCAAGGCTATTACTGATGGGGAGGCAGGTAAGAAACAGGATGAAAATACAGAGAAACAGTTGAAGAAAGATACTTAACTTTAGTCTCCTGGGCAACAAGTCATGACCTGCCAGATGGCTGGTCCCAGAGTTTCTGCACAGGACAGTCCTACATGGTGGCTTGTGGGACATTCTAGCCATATTTGGATGGAGTCTGAACTGCTGTATCAGAGTCTGACAATTAGTTTTTTCAGGCCTGAGGGATGCAAGAGTCAGGGTTGATGAGCACAAAGGCAGTTGGCAGCTGTGATAACCAAGTAGCTATTTAGAAAGCGCTTTTCATGCCAGGGTCAGAAGAGAACCCTGAACAAGCCTGCGAGGGACTAAGAATGATACCAGGAAGACTCGCTGACACCAATGAAGCAACTGAAGTTCAAAGAGCTTGAAGAAATGTCACAGTGCCATGTACCCAGATCTTCCGCACTTCCCAGAGCCAGTAACTTGAGGATGGAATTGGCTCCCAATAACACTTTTCAGTATTATTTTGATCATCTTCACTCACTCACTTTTGGGAGTTTCATGTGTCCTAAAATCCCTTCACAACAACAACAATAACAATAGCCATCATATTTTAAGAATAGGTACCATTGCTTAGGTGCTTATTATGGGTCATTTAAAAGTTACAGCTATCCAAACACTCAAGAGTGATATTTGAGAGCTGGGTGTGGTGGCGCATGCCTGTAATCCCAGCACGTGGGAGGCTGAGACAGGAGGATTGTTGCGAGTTCGAGACCAGCCTGAGCTACAAAGTGAGCTCGAGGCCAGCCTGAACTGCATAGTGAGACCCTGTCTCAAAAAAGACAAAAAAAAAAAAAAGTGATATTTGAAAAAATGTAGTCCAGAGAGGTCTAATAATATCCACAAGATAGCACATCTAGTAAGTGGCTGATTTAAGATCATATACAGTTCCAAAGTTGCATATTTGCATTAGGATGAATCAGGGACTATTCAAGGAATCCTTGGAGATGATCTCATTTTCGGTGTTCATTGTAGTGCGCTCAAGGAAGTCACCTCAGTGAAGGAAACACAGGGTGGGCTACTTTCTTAAGAGGCACTGCCTGCTGCTCTGGTCTCTTAAACAGAAGTCATCAATAACAATCTCTTTACTTTTCTATGCATTTCTTTGCCTAAGAACCTTGGCAGAGACCCAGGCAGGGTGAAAGGGCTCAACTGGCAAGGTCTTTGCTCTGTTCAAATTTGCTCTTCTTTTCCACCAGGTATTTTTTCTTTTCACATGAATATAAATTAATTAATTAATTAAAGAAGACAGAATAGGATGCTTCTCAATTCTTTTGATTTTAGATTATATTCTTACCAGAATCCTGAAGTAAGGTTCCTATTTGATATAAGGTGTTTTGTACTTTCTGTTTTCTTCCTGCTTGCCTTCAGGTGTTTGCACTTCCTGTTTTCTTTCACCAGAATATTCTTCAGTAGAGTTTTGAGTGGCTTCTGCCTTACTTCATTCAAATACAGTTAAAATAACTGGAGAGAACTTTCTACACATTTCCACTGAAAATACACTACCAAGATTTTCCACCTCCTCACCCTGATTTATTTCTCTGCAGACTTATTGAGTGTTTGCTTACTGTCTCTTTTGTTCACTAAATTCATGAAATTGAGGCCTCTGCTTTATTCCCACCTATGTCTGCAGTGCTCTTAATGATTACTGGCAGGTAGTAGCAGCTCAGTGAATATGTGCTGAAGAGGTAAAAAGCTCCTGACCAATGGTATGTGTTCTTGCCCAGGCGCCTCATCTTTGCCAGGCTCTAGTCTGGTGAATACAGTCAATGTTCCACAGTCTGATAACATAGAAAATGTTGGTTTCTCAACAAAGTTAATTATTTTTTAATCTCTCCTTGAAAATATGTATTAAGAGCTATAAACTCTTATTTCAGAATCCATTATTCCCTGGTGTTTACAGTGGGACAGCCTCATGAGAAATGACAACTTATATTAAAAACCCTGTTTGTCTGCCATCATTGAGGAATATGTAGATTTTGGGGCAGTGTAAAAAAAAATTTCAAAATACTCTTAAACTATTTTGTTGATGTGAAAATACTCAATTTTTGGATCTTTGCTTCTGGACATACAGAATCATAAAGGTTATATGTATCTTCTCATCTGGAAGGAGTGAAAACCAGGACAGAACATATGACACATGGTTTCCAAGATCCTGGATAGCTGGCGGTGAAAGACATTGATCTCTGGAAGGCAAACAAGTTGTTCCCTAGGGTTTCCCCAACTTATTATCTGTAGGGAGTTTCTGGCCCATGGTACAGAGAAGGAAAGCCAGGCCAGACCTTGAGCACCTCCTTGAGTTTGGGGGCTTGGGCTAGAAGTCCAGGTGAGCCATGATTAGAGTTGGAGGACCAAGCCCTGATCAGTTCGTGCATATGTAAACCCACCCGAATCCCAGAGAGAAACACTTCAAATGAGGAGGTGAGGTGATGGAGGCTGGAGACTGTCCTTAGTGGCACAGGTGGGATGTAGCACAATTCTCAGGTTTGAGTGAAGGAAGCCAAGCAAAATGTGTACATACTGTATGATGCAATTCACAAGAAATTATAGAAAATTAAAATGAATCTACAATGTCAGAAAACAGATGTGTGGTTGCTTAGCAACTGGCTGTAGGGTAGAGAAAGACAGGAAGGAGGCACAGCATAGGACAGGAGTAATCCCTTGGAGGCAGTGGCCATATTCACCATCTTAATTATGGTGATGGCTTTGCAGAGACGTACATATATGAAGCCACAACTTACTTTATATGTGTTTTATTCTATGTTAATTAGTGAAGCTGAAAAAGATATGTAATCAATGTTGCCTAAATTCTCAAACATTTTCTTCATCCTTCATTTTTTTTTTTTTTTACTCAGGAATTCAACTCACTGCCTTTTGCTTGCCAGGCTAGCATTGTGCCACTGAGCTATAACCCTAGCCTTCAGCCTTCTTTTCTTAAAAGAGTCAATCAGACATGATTTAATACTTTTGGAGTACCTCTGCTTCATCAGTTGGAATACAGAATGTTACTAGACTGCCTCAAGGCGAACGCAAGAATATAAACACTTGTGCCTAACTAGAACTGGGATGGTGGTCTCCCATTAAAGTTCCTCCAGCTTCCATCTTTGCTGTCAGCATTCAAGAACTCCTGTCAGACAAGCAATTCTGTTCTCAGACAGTCTCAACTTAAAACCAAGAATGATCAAACAACACAAAGAAGGCCACTATATATTGGTTAGGGGAAAAATTCAAGAGCAAGAAGTAACACTCATAAATATTCATGCACCAAACACAGGAGCACCCAACTATGTCAGACAAATCTTAATGGACACAAAAAACTTAATGTCTAAGACCACAATCTTAACAGGAGATCTTAACACAGCCTTATCTCAAAAAGATGGGTCAACCAGAAAAAAAATTATCAAGGATGTAGCAGAATTGAACCAGAGCTTGGAAGAAATGGTCCTGGTGGACATATACAGTGTTCCACCCAATCACAGCTGAATACACATTTTCTTCAGCTGCACACGGGTCATTTTCCAAAATAGATCACATACTAGTCCAGAGGTCATGCTTAAGTATATGCAAGAAAATAGAAATTATCCCATGTATACTATCTGACCTCGGTGCAATGAAACTGGAAATAAATGACAAAAGAAACCAGAAAAGCCCACTAAATTCATGGAAACTAAATGACACCCTACTCAGCAATCAATGGGTCACAGAAGAAATTAAACAACAAATTCAAAAATATCTATAATTCAATGAAAATTCAAGTACAACTTACCAGAATTTATGGGATGCGACGAAAGCAGTTCTTAGAGGGAAAGTCATGGCTATGAACTCACACATTAGGAAAACAGAAAGGGAACAAATTAGCACCCTAATGTTGCACCTCCGACAACTAGAAAAAGAAGAGCAAACGAAACCCAGAGCGCAAAGACAGGAAGAAATCATAAAGATTAGAGCAGAAATTAATTCAATTGAGATGAATAAAACAGTTCAAACAATCCACAAATCAAAAAGTTGGCTCTTTGAAAAACTAAATAAAGGTGATAAGCCTCTTCCCAACCTCATAAAAAGACACAAAAGAAAATTCAAGTGCAAGCAATAAGGAATAAAAAGGGTGAAATCACCACAGACCCAGCGGAAATTCAGAAGATTATCAATACTTACTTCGAGAATCATTACGCTCACAGAATAGAAGACACAGAAGAAGTGGACAGATTCCTCGAAAGGTACAAATTACCGAAACTGAACCAAGAAGATATAACAACTCTCAATAAGCCGATAACAGCCAACGAAGTACGAAACGTAATAAAAAGCCTACCGACAAAGAAAAGTCCAGGTCCTGATGGATTCACAGCTGAATTCTATAAGAAATTTATAGAAGATATAATCCCCACACTCCACAAACTCTTCAGTGAAGTTGAAAAGGAAACAGTCCTCCCAAAATCATCTCTGGATGCAAGTATAATACTGATTCCAAAACCAGGGAAAGACACAACCAAAAAAGACAACTACAGGCCAATCTCCCTCATCAACATAGATGCAAAAATACTCAACAAAATCCTGGCAAATAGAATACAGCAAATCATCAAGAAGATCATACACCACAACCAAGTAGGATTCATCCCAGGAATGCAAGGATGGTTCAATATTAGAAAATCTATAAATGTAATACACTATATTAATAGACTGAAATCTAAAAACAACATGGTCATCTCAATTGATGCAGAGAAAGTTTTGACAAAGTCATTCATGTTCAAGATCCTACAGAAAACTGGAATAGATGGACTCTATCTTAACTTAATAAAAGCCATCTATGACAACCCAAAAGCTCATATAATCCTAAAATGGGGAAAAACTAAAATCTTTTACTCTTAAATCAGCTACAAGACATGAATGTCCTTTATCACCCCTCCTATTCAATATAGTCTTGGAATCCTTAGCAACAGCCATTAGAAAAGAGGGAGAAATAAAGGGAATAAGAATACGTAAAGAAGAAGTTAAATTATCACAATTTGCAGATGGCATGAAACTTTACTTGGAAGACCCCAAATATTCCATGAAAAAACTGCTAGACCTGATATGGAAACTCAGTAGCATAGCGGGATACAAAATCAATACTCAAAAGTCAATAACATTCCTCTACACAGATAACAAGCACACTGAAAGGGAAACAATAACTTTTACAATAGCACTGCAGAAAATGAACTACCTTGGGATTCACTTAACCAAGGAAGTCAAAGATCTTTTCACAGAAAATTACAACACCCTAAGAAAAGAGATTATAGAGGATTTCAGAAAATGGAAAGATATTCCATGCTCCTGGATAGGAAGAACCAACAACGTGAAGATGGCCATACTCCCAAAATTTCTGTACAGGTTTAATGCAATCTCTATCAAACTGCCACCAACATACCTCCCAGATATAGAGAAATCATTGCTAAAATTTATTGGGAACCACAAATGACCTAGCATAGCAAAGGCAATCTTGGCCAATAAAGACAAGGCAGGAAGCATCACAATTCCTGATTTGAAATTATACTACAAAGCCACTGTGATATAATCAACGCGGTATTGGCAACAAAATAGACCTGAGGATCAGTGGAATAGATTAGAAGATGCAGAGGCATCTACAAAAACACTCAGCCATCTTATCTTTGACAAAGGGGCTACACAAGCTCACTGGAAGAAAGATAGCCTCTTTAACAAATGGTGCTGGAAAACATGGCTTTCTATATGCCTAAAACTAAAACTTGACCCAGCTCTATCACCGTGCACTAAGTTAAAGTCAAAATGGATTAAAGATCTAAACATTAATACAGAAACACTCAATCTCCTGGAAGAGAAATTAGGAGGAACTCTTGAAGACATAGGAGTAGGTAAAGAGTTCATGAACAAACATATATTCACACGGGAAACTCTTGAAAGAATCAACAACTGGGATCAACTCTTCTTAAGGAGCTTCTGCATGTCAAAAGAAATTGTCAACAGAGTGAAAAGACAACCCTTTTGAAAAAATCCTCACTAGTAAGCAATCAGACAGAGGACTACTGTCTAGAATATATAAAGAACTAAGATATAACAGGGCCCTCAAATTTAAAGACCCAATTCAGAAATGTACATCTGAGATGAATACACACTTCTCAGAGGAAGAAATTAAAGAAGCGAATAAATATATGAAAAAATGCTCCACATAGCTAGCCATTCATGAAATGCAAATAAAAACAACCCTGAGATACCATCTCATTCCAGAAAGAATGGCTATCATAAGGAAATCAACCAACAACAAATGTTGGAGAGGTTGTGGGGAAAAGGGAACACTTCTCCACTGCTGGTGGGAATACAGACTGATACAACCATTGTGGAGGTCAGGGTGGAGACTACTTTTTTTTTTTTATTGAACTACAAATGTCAATCAGACAGTTTCAAGACACCTTAACAAGACAGATTCAATAAATTAATACATTGCAAACTGTTTTCATAATGTTTTGGTATTGTACAAGGTGCATACATGATATTATATTTACAGATATTATTTTACCAGATATCTCTTACCAGTGAATTAAGAGTGTAGTTGCTTACTTATTTTTTATACCAGAATTATATCAACAATTCAATAATTATTTTCCTAGTGGATGACCATAGTACTAGAAGCTGACATAATATCCTATCCAACCACCATTAGTGCAGATCTTGCCTCTCATAGAATTATGTAGAACTACAGCATTATCTAGCCCAACCTGTATTGTCTGTACACACACATCATGATTTTTTCTTTCTACACCCCTTCCTTTGTCTACACCTGTCAAAGGTGGGCACTCCATTGACTTTCAACTAACTTAGGTACTTGAACTCGACACCACAATCCAACACAGTCCAGCATTCTACAATGATAGTGAGTTATTCAAAGAAATTGTCGACCATAGCCATCCACAGCTCAGCTTAATATTATGGCCCCACGATGTATACTTCATTTTTATACTTTTCTGCTAGATGGTTAAGACCTAGATAGATCAAGACTTATATACCAACACATGAACTTTATATTTCCTATGTGGTCAGTGAAGTCCTCTCAGGGTTTATCTTGTAGTCCTATACATTATTCTGTAGTTCCTTTGACTGTGTCATCCATGTGGATGAGTCATGGCCATTGCTTGACCAGTTTGCTCTCTGTGAGAGCTTGAGAGAAAGTTTTCTCTTCATGTGACTCTCCCCAGGCACACTATAGAACTCGAATATCTTTCCTCTGTGGCTCCATAATCTCCTTGTTCAGAAAATTTGGAGCTCAACTGAGTTTCATGATGTTGCAGTACAGGTTCTCCTATGTCCTGAGTCTTCGCTGACCTTGAAAGGCTAGGGCCAAAATGTTGGCTGGCCTTGTGGCTCTTCTATTTCTCCAACTTTGACTTGTGATCTTAGGTTATTAATCATCCAGAAGAAAAGCTGATTAGTCTCCTGCAGCATATGCCATTCACTTTGCCTTATCTGACTCAATTGATTTTACTTGTTGTATCCTTTTGTATTTCTGCTTTTTGCTTGTTGTAATCGGGAGACTATATGATATTTACACATGTGTGTCTGCTTTATTTCACTTATGAGTATATGTTCAAGTGGCATCCACTTCAGTATAAATGCTTCGAACTTATCATTCTTAATAACTGAGTAATACTCCATTATATAAAAATACCACATCTTTTTCAACCATTCCTCATGTGATGGACATCTTGGTTATTTCCAAAATTTTGCTATCACACATTGTGCTGCTATAAACATAGGTACACATATATGTCTATGATACAATGTATCCAAATCCTTTGGGAAAATTCCCAGTAGGGGGATAGCTGGCTTGAATGGGATTTCTAGTCCTACTCTTTTGAGGAATCTCCACACTGACCTCCACAATGGTTGTACCAGTGTACATTCCCACCAGCAGTGGAGAAGTGTTCCCTTTTCCCCACAACCTCTCCAACATTTGTTGTTGGTTGATTTCCTTATGATAGCCATTCTTTCTGGAGTGAGATGGTATCTCAGTGTTGTTTTTATTTGCATTTCATGGATGGCTAGCGATGTGGAGCATTTTTTCATATATTTATTTGATTCTTTAATTTCGTCCTCTGAGAAGTGTAACTTCATCTCACATGCCCATTTCTGAATTGGGTCTTTAAATTTGAGGGCCCTGTTATATCTTAGTTCTTTATATATTCTAGACAGTAGTCCTCTGTCTGATTGCTTACTAGTGAGGATTTTTTTCAAAGTTTGTGGGTTGTCTCTTCATTCTGTTGACAATTTCTTTTGACATGCAGAAGCTCCTTAAGAAGAGTTGATCCCAGTTGTTGATTCTTTCAAGAGTTTCCCGTGTGAATATATGTTTGTTCATGAACTCTTTACCTACTCCTATTTCTTCAAGAGTTTCTCCTAATTTCTCTTCCAGGAGATTGAGTGTTTCTGTTTTAATGTTTAGATCTTTAATCCATTTTGACTTTAACTTAGTGCACGGTGATAGAGCTGGGTCAAGTTTTAGTTTTTGGCATGTAGAAAGCCATGTTTTCCAGCACCATTTGTTAAAGAGGCTATCTTTCTTCCAGTGAGCTTGTGTAGCCCCTTTGTCAAAGATAAGATGGCTGAGTGTTTTCGTAGATGCCTCTGCATCTTCTAATCTCTTCCACTGATCCTCAGGTCTATTTTGTTGCCAATACCGCGTTGATTTTATCACAGTGGCTTTGTAGTATAATTTCAAATCAGGAATTGTGATGCCTCCTGCCTTGTCTTTATTGGCCAAGATTGCCTTTGCTATGCTAGGTCATTTGTGGTTCCCAATAAATTTTAGCAATGATTTCTCTATATCTGGGAGGTATGTTGGTGGCAGTTTGATAGAGATTGCATTAAACTTGTACAGCAATTTTGGGAGTATGACCATCTTCACGATGTTGGTTCTTCCTATCCAGGAGCATGGAATATGTTTCCATTTTCTGAAATCCTCTATAATCTCTTTTCTTAGGGTGTTGTAATTTTCTGTGAAAAGATCTTTGACTTCCTTGGTTAAGTGAATCCCAAGGTAGTTCGTTTTCTGCGGTGCTATTGTGAAAGGTAATGTTTCTATTGTTTCCCTTTCAGTGTGCTTGTTATCTGTGTAGAGGAATGCTATTGACTTTTGCATATTGATTTGAGACTCCTCAAAAGAGTAGGACTAGAAATCCCATTCAAGCCGGCTGTCCCCCTACTGGGAATTTTCCCAAAGGAACTGAAAACATTGTATCATAGTGATATATGTGTACCTATGTTTATAGCAGCACAATTTGTGATAGCAAAGTCTTGGAAACAACCAAGATGTCCATCACATGAGGAATGGTTGAAAAAGATGTGGTATTTTTATATAATGGAGTATTACTCAGCTATTAAGAATGATAAGCTTGAAGCATTTATAATGAAGTGGATGCCACTTGAACATATACTCATAAGTGAAATAAACCAGACACACATATGTGAATATCATATAGTCTCCCTAGTATAAAAAGTGAAAAGCAGAAATACAAATGGAAACGTATAACAACAACTAAAAACAATTGAGTCAGATAAGGCAAAGTGAATGGCATATGCTGCAGGAGACTAATCAGCTTTTCTTCTGGATGGTTAACAACCTACGTTCACAGACCAAAATTGGAGAAATAGAAGTGCCACAAGGCCAGCCAATATTTTGGCCCTAACCTTTCAAGGTCAACGAAGACTCAGGACATAGGAGAACCTGTACTGCAACATCATGAAACTCAGTTGAGCTCCAAATTTTCTGAACAAGGAGATTATGGAGTCACAGAGGAAAGAGATTGATGATCTATAGTGTGCCTGCGGAGAGTCACATGGACAGAATACTTTCTCTCAGGATCCCACAGAGAGGAAACTGGTCAAGCATTGGCCATGACTCATCCACACAGATGACACTGACAAAGGATCTACAGAATAATGTACAGGACCACAAGATAAACCCTGAGAAGATTTCATTGACCTCATAAAAAACATAAAGTACATGTGTTGGTATACATCTCTTGCTCTATCTAGGTCTTAACCGTCCAGCAGAAAAGTATAAAAATGAAGTACACACCATGGGGCCATAACAATAAGTTAAGCTGTAAATGGCTATGGTCGACAACTTCTTTGAATAACTCACTATTGTTGTGGAATGCTGGACTGTGTTAGATTGTGTTGTTGAGTTCAAGCACCTAAGTTAGTTGAATGACAATGGAGTGTCCATCTTTGACAGGTGTAGACAAGGAAGGGGTATAGAAAGGAAGAATCGTGATGTGTGTGTATGGACAGTACAGTTGAGATAGATAACGCCATGCTTCTACATAATTCTATGAGAGGCAAGATTTACACTAATGGCGGTTGGATAGGATATCATGTCGGCTTCTAGTACTATGGACAACCAGTAGGAAAATAATAAGTTAGAAAGCAGTAATTATTGAATCTTTGAGGTAATTCAGGTATAAAAAATAAGATACATAAACATACACTCTCTTAATTTACTGATAAGAGACATACGGTATAATAATGTTTGTAAGTATAATATCATGTATGCACCTTCTATGATACCAAAACATTATGAAAACAGTTTGCAATGTATTAATTTATCAAATCCATCTTGTCAAGGTATCTTAAAACTGTCTCACTGGTATTTATACTTCAATGAAACAAAAATTAAAAATAAATAAATAAAAAAAAAAATAAAAATAAAAATAAATAAATAAATAAAAGAACTCCCGCCAATAGCATGGCCTACTCAGTTGAAACTTTACATCAGGCTTCATTTGGCTTCCTGTGCATGACCAAGCCCTTTCACAGACTGGAGCCTGGAGGCAGCTAACAGGTGCTGTCACCACAGCTACTGTCCAGGACTAAGGAGCTCTCATTCAGCTTCCCTTTGCCTTCTCTCCTCATTTCCAAGATCAACCTGAGCAAGTGGGGTGAGTTTTGCTTTTCAAAGACATGGCCAGGGCGCATTCTCTGAGAGCAAATGAATGAATGCAAAGGGGTGAAAGTATTTTATACCTGACTTACACAACTGCCTTCTGCTTGTCTGTTTATTCTCTTTGATTAGAACAGCTCTCCATGAGATCCCACTGCTGCTGCTGAAGTGGACCTTAGATACCCGTGCTCCCAGATGTTAGTATCATTGCAAGGCGAACATCAAGGTCTCAGAAGTGACAAGAACAGCAGCGTGATTGCTGTGGACAATGTAGTGGACTTTGTTCTGGTCTAGAAAAATGGCAGTTGGAGTTTTTTTGTTGGGTAGTGAGAGAGCTGCGTATTTTCAGATTCCTTTATTTATCTTCATCATCCTAAAGGTTCCAAGGCAGCCTCTGTCTCATGTATTTGGAATATAGTAAGGATTTCTCTGCAGGCTTATTGCTGACACCCTCTCACTTAAATTTTCTGAGAAGAGGCATGCAAGTGGCACATTTAATGTCTGGTTAAGCCAGTGATTTGGGCATGTGATATTTGGTGGAATATTGTGTCCTGAATAAAACAAAAGACTCTAAAATGTAATCTCAGGGGCAAGAGGATGGCTCAGTGGAATAATTGTTTCCCTGGCAAGCACAAGGGCCCAAGTTCAATCCCTGGTTCCTCCAATAAATAAATAAATAAATAAATAAATAAATAAATAAATAAATAAATAAATGTAATGTAATCTCAGAAATGGAATACTTAAATTGCCCTGAATGAGGAAGCACAGTCCAATTATGTTTCTCTTCTGGAATATAGAGAATGTACAAATCTATATCTGGAGGGTTAGTGATTGATTTTAAGAAATGTTATATTTTAGAAAAATGCCTTTTGAGAATAGAGAATATAAAGCATCACATCTGAAAACTTGCTTGCTTAAAATGGCCATAGAAGGTGTCATATAAAGCAGAGTTAGAGACATTTTTTGATCTCTAGCATTGAAATAGTGGTGTTTAAAAATGAATTGCTGCAATAGAAGAAAATTTGGTTTTTCTACTGTTCTAATAAAAATGCACTGATATAATCTTTCTCAGGTTGATAGCTTATTTAACCTTTTAATTTTACGTTGTGGAAAATTATTGCGCTATTGCTCTCATTAATTAAGATTCTGTCTAGGGACAGACTTACTGACTTTGAAGGCTCGATTTTGTGTTCCTAGGAGTAAGTTCTTTTTTCTTACCTGGAGAAAAAGCAGCATGCAGCACCAGCCTCGGTCTTTCCACCCATGCTATGTCCAGATCTTTCATGTTATGAATCTGTGGTTGTCTTCTCTCCTGTGGGTGGGGTGCATTTTCTCTGCCCTGTGACATTATGTTTGAAGAGAACAGAGAAGTGACCACGTGGAAGCTGTGGGCCTCAATTTCATATGACTCTACTGCATTTTGCCTCTGCCACTTCCATGGGCCTGTGTGTCTAACCTTAACCTGCCAATGAGAGGAAGAGGATGAGAAACACATGCAGCAGCTTGTTACCCTGAGCCCGGGCCTTGCCACCCACAGAAGGGCAAGTTAAATAAAGGTCTAATGCTTGCCAATGTTTGTTACGCAGCAGTACTGGAGCAGTGTGTAACCAACACATCCACAGACAAAACTAATTTCAAAAAGAGAGCCCAAAATACTTATTCACAGTAAGTTTTCTAAACCTGTGTAGCAAAATGTTTTGTTTGCTTTTTTAGTTGTGAATTAGGATCCCAGGTTAGAAATTATCATGACATCAACTTCTTAGAAATAAAGAAATTAGACCATGATAGGATTAAATGAAATTCATATGGCAACCCACTTTTAATACAGTGTTTCCTGAGTAGGCAGTCAGGAAGAATTTGTTTAATTTATTAAGAAATGGTGCTGCTTTCCTTGTTTGCCCTTTCACTAATTTACATGAAAAGGCAAAACATTAAAAAAAAAAGCATTTTCCAATAGAAAATCAACCAGAAGAAATTCATAAATCATTGTTTTAAGTCAGTCAATAGTTGTCAAATAGATGTGATCCTCCTCCTGGGAAATACCTGAGGACATTTTTGACTGTCATAGTGTGTGTGTGTGTGTGTGTGTGTGTGTGTGTGTGTGTTTCTGTGTAGGATAGGTAATAGTATCTGGTTAGTAGAGGCCAAAGGTATTTCTGAACAGCCTACAATGAATGATAGGCTCCCATTATGAATGTTTATTTAATCCAAATAACAGTGGTGTATCCTTTGAGTGTTTTTATATCCTTCTTCTTGCAGGTTCCTGAATCGTTTTTCTTTCCCTTCCTTCCTTCCTTTTTTCTTTCTTTCTTTCTTTGTTCTTTCTTTCTTTCTTCCTTTCTTTCTTTCTTCCTTCCTTTCTTTCTTGTCCTTTTGAGACAAGGTCTCAGTATGCAGTTTGGGCTGGCCTTAAACTCACTTTGTAGCCCAGACTGGTCTCAAACTTGCAAGGATCTTCCTGCTGTACCCTGCCAAGTGCTGAGATAACAGGTGTATGCCATCACGCCCAGCTTTATAAAGATGTTGAGGTAAAGGTGTTTGAAGTAAACAATTCTTACAAGCAAAAGCCAAAATACATCACACTCTTGCCTAAATCAGAGTTAATTAAAAATCTGAGAGCATGACCCCCTTTCATATACACATTGGATAATCTGCATCAACTTTAAGTAACTGTTTTCAATAAAAACATTGGTGAATGACTGGACTTGATTTATTCAACCACAAAGGGAAATTATTTCTCATGCCAGCTCTAATTAGCTGACAATGGCTCCCTGGAGCACTGCATTAAGGAAGGTCCTGAGGCTGATGGTGAGGAGCCAGCTGGACATAGTCATGGTATTGTGATCACAGCACCTTTGCTGCCTCCCGGAACACTTTTTGGATTCTTCATGGTTGCCTAGGATGGCTTTGCATAGGAGAGAGTTTGCACACAGGAGCGTGGCCATCTAGAATTGAATCTTGGCTCTGTCATTAATTTTTAATCTTGAGTCAATTATGTAGGCCTACAGTATCTCCTGTATTAGTGAATTGCAGAAGATAATAATTACCATATAAAAGTGGTGTAAAGAAAAATGGCCACAGGCAATCTGTAGAAGGTTTAGAATACCCTCTGGCTTAGCATGGTTTATTATTGTCATTAGTATTAGTATTATTGATACTAAATAAATTATCTTGGAATGAATATTTTCAACTGTTTTATGAAATATTTTTTTCATGTACAGGAAGTTCTGGTCATGCTTTGAGCCTCCTAACCATGTTTTTGGTAAGCTGAGGTATACAATACTAAAGAACAGAATAATACCCAAACTATTATTATTTTCTTTTTGTTTTTGTATTTTTTGTAAGGGTCTACAGGATCTCACTACATAGATCAGATTTATAGTGATTAACCCATGTTCACTTCCCAGTGGGCTGGGATTACAGGTGTGTGCCACCAGGCCCAGTCTCAATCTCCCTCTCAACGCAGCCCAGGGGCAGGGCTGGCACTGCAGGTTGGGGCTTGAACCCTGGCTGCTGAGTCTGC
>PVKA01044314.1:0-16252 GCA_004027165.1 Ctenomys sociabilis | reverse complement strand
AAAAAAAAAAAAAAAAAAAAAAAAAAAAAAACCCTATTTATCACGAAGTGCTAACACTTATAATTATCTTGATTACAGTAAGTCCCCAACTTATAAATACTCAAGCTGCGAATTTTCAGTATTAGGAACAGATCTTGCATTTGGTTTTTCATTTGTTACATTGTATATTTGTGTCAAAGGCACATAAAACTCATTCTGAGCCAGATGTGGTGGCACACACCTGTAATCCCAGCACTTGGAGGCTGAGTCAGAAGGACCATTACAAATTTGAGACCAGACTGAACCTGAACTCAAGGCCAGCCCAACCAAACTGCCTAACAAGACCTTGTCTCATTCATACACACACACATACACACACACACACACACACACACACACACACACACACAACAGGACTCATTCAGTTGGACCTAACAATTAAGTCCCACTTACATTTTCAGAGAACTGAACTTATTCCTAAATCAGGGACTCACTGTACTGAAGCTTTACTTTAAAAAAAAATCTTTTGTCATAAAACAAATAACATGCCACCACTGTCCTCCACCACTGTTATGCAGTATCTATTTTAGCCTCTTTCCATAATAGAAAAAGTACACGATTAATGGATCAAAAATAATATAGAAGCTGCTAAGGGGTAGAAGGCATGTGTGAGAGCTCTCATATGAGAGCTGCTTTGATCCCGAGCACCATAAAAAAAAAGAAATTAAAAGTTAAGATGACAAAAACTGAAAAGTTAGTATTCTGAGGATTAAATCTACTTATTTCCACTGCCAAACAATCTCAGTGCTCTTAGTGCTTCCTTACCCTCCTGATGATTCCGTGTGCTGTCCCTGGTTATTATACGATTGCTGGCCATAGGAGCTCTGCTTTTGATTCTCATAACCACCGTAGGGCTGTGAATAACCTAAATATTAGATAGGTATACTATTTAGTGAAGGTTCTGATTTCAAAATCTTTAAAATAGCAAATTTAACAAGCCAGTCGAACCTGATTGGCTTTGTCCATAACTGGAGTAACTGCCATAGTTCTGTCCATATGAAGAATCACTTGTTTGTCCATAGCCAGAATAGCTCTGAAATTTAGGGAAATATTCAAGTTTAATCACTACTTAAAATAAAAATAGCTTTATGAAGAAGACAATTTACTTTTCAACCTACTTGTGATGTTTGTCCATAGCCTTGGTTGCCTTGATTTCCATAGGAAGAATAACTGTAAAACACAAATGAATATTTCAAAGAATATGCTTAAAGAAATTTAAAAGCTTAAAGGAAGAACCCTATCTTTAGTTTCAATTTTCAACTAAGATACCTTTTCTGAAAAATGTCTGTCTGTTAGTATCTAAACTAAAAGGTAATTACCAAAGATTATTAAAGACATTAACAAAGTCACTCTCAGACCTCTTAAATGTTGAACAAGTACCAAAAGTTTGGCAATAACAAATTCTCAAATAAAAATTCACCAGAGCTAGAAAATTTCAAGAGAATTATGCTTCGGGGTAAATAATAAAAAAAATCAAAGGTAAGCACTGATGAACCTAATTTATCAAGTTTTATTCTAACCTACAGAAATTTGAATTTGTATAATATTTAAAGCATGCACAGCTAACCAAAGTTTTGTTTTTCCCCTAAGAACTGTATGGCAAGACTGTAATTTACAGAAAAACTTTTTTTTTTTTGAGACAGGGTCTTGCTATGTAGTTTAGGCTGGCCTTGAAGTCACTATATAGCCAGGCTGGTCTCAAACTTATGGCAATCCATCTGCCTTAGTATCCTGAGTGCTGGACTACAGGGATCTGCCACCATGCTTAGCTCATAACAAACATTAGAAATAAAAATACAACTTACCACTTAAGCTTAGCTTCATTCTGAGAAATTAATTTCTTCCTACTGTTTCCTTTAACTAAGTTTTTACTTCTTACAAAAGGCAGTATGGAGGGCCAGCCAAATAGCTCATCAGATTAAAGGGCCTGCAAGCAGGCACAACGGCCAGGGGTTTGATCCTCAGGTCTGCCATGTCAGCCCTGTCCCCATAGTACACTGAGACAGCAACTGAGACTGGGTGTGGTGTTTCGCCCCTGTAATCCCAGCTCTTGGGAGGCTGTAAACAGGTGGATTACTATGAGTCTGATCTAGCAATGAGACCCTGAACACTCTGTAGACCCTTCCCTAAAATACAAATAATAAATAAATAAATAATAAAAAAACCAAAAGGCAGTATGCCACTAAAGGTCCAATTTAAATGCCTCAATGAGAAGCATGTGCAACTCTACTGTACTGCCACAGAATCAAATTATGGTATATAGTATTTTCAGTATTGTAGCAAAGCCTGGCAAGAACTCAACAAGTAACTGTTCACTAATTGAATAAATGTAACTTCGTACATCTAAATTCTATTTAATTTTATAACACGGAAGAAGCACTACAAAGTTAAGAAACAAACTTTGTGGGGGTGAGGGTTGGTTTATTTTATATTACTAAAGATTGAAACCAGGTCTTGTGCATGCTAGACAAGCACTGTACCACAGAGCCATATCCCCCACCCTAGAAACAAACTCCTACATACATACTGTGACTTTCATAATATCCTAATCAAAGCACAGCATTTGTACTATGTGTTAAGAAAGTTCCTTAATGTTAAAAATATAGTTCACTGACTAAATACTTGCCAAATGCCTACTTGGAGGTTAACCCTATCTTTCTGTTGTTGTTAACCCTACTCATGAAAATAAAGAAAATCAAATTAGTTTGGTTTACAAGAAGTTTAAAATTTGATGACTGAAGATATCTGACATGCAATTATTCTAAATAACTCACACTGGGCTGCAAACCATTTATTAGAAAAGTTGAAAGGAGTACTTCTGATAAGCAGAAGTCTATTTCACGTATACAAGTTTTTAATGTGAGCATGTTAATAAGGACTCTGAAAATTTGCTCAAAAACACATTAGTATATTGCATACCAACAAAAAAAAATGTTTTCTAAGAACTTATTGTTCCTTCAATAATGACCTCTTCTAAGAAATTTTCTTAAAAAATATAATCTTTACCATACCTAAGAGACTTTGTTTTACTCAGGAAGCATCTAAACTTATTGATGCAAACAGACTTAGAGAAAAGAAATCTTTCAGCTTCCACTTACTACACAGGCCCACTCTCTTCCCATGACAAGGTAAAACTTTTTATAAGACATCCAGATAGCAACTCAAGATTAAAGCTTAACTACATTCACCTTTTCTTTTTAGCCTTTTATTATTTTTTAAAACGTATGTATACTTTACCTTTGTTGCTCACCCCCAGACTGACCGTAACTTCCAGAATCTAAAATACATAAAAAGAATTTTAAATCTTATTTAAAATTATGCTTTCCCCAAGACTGACTTAAACTCAGATAGATGAAATGTGTCAAGAAAATGTTAAAAATTAATGATGAAAATAAAAACTAAAAGTTAAACATTGTGCAGAGAAACCTATACCAAAAGCATTTGGATTTTACAATCTTTACAAATTTGGTTTTTACATCTTTAAAACTTGCTCTACAAATGTGTGCTAAGATCATATACATCAGATAAACAAATATGAAACAATCAATAAACATCTATCCTCTTAAAAAAAAAAAAAAAAAAAAAAACTGGTAGGCACATTCCTATAAACCCAATATTCCATAAGGTTGAGGCAAAAGGATCATAAATTCAAGCCCAGCCTGGACAACTTAGCAAAATCCTATCTCAAAATGAACAAAAAGGGTGTAGACATAAGCTCAGTACAAAGGCCCTAGGTTCAATCCTCAGTAATACAAAACAAAAACAAAACTTCATATAATTCCAGCTATTGGGAAGGCTGAGGCAGGAGTATCACCAGCTACAGGGCAGCCTTAGGGAATTTAGCTAGACCCTGGCTCAAAACAAAAAGAAACAGCTGGCAGTATACTGGAACACTGAGTTCAATCCCTAGTACCCAGAAGGAAAATTTTTAAAAACAAACTCAAAAGCTCAAGATACACACATACACACACTCACACACACACACTCACACATCTTTATATACAAAAATACACCTGTTAAAACTCATTAGGTCCAAAAGGGGATATGTACTTTGACAAGATAGAGCCCCAGGATATTTCCAGTCGTCCCTTGCTATTTCGCAGTTCAACTTTCACAGACTCAATGTTTCATGCGTTTTCAAAAACTATTAATTTGAATTATTTATCGTGAATTTTTTGCTATATTGCAGGATTTTGTGGTGGTTCACAGTAGTGTATCGGTATTTATATGCATAGTATTTATGGTTTTAACAATTTTTGCTTTAAAAAATTTTAAATACAACATTAAAATGTTAATTTGAACATACTAAAAGAATATTTAATGAAAATAAAACACTTCACAGTATGTTATTTCTTTAGTGGATGCATACATATTATACTGTACAGTATATGTTATTAAGATTACATAAATTTACAAGTTTAGAAAATGATTAAGAACATTAGAAGTATTTTTAAAAGGTGGGAAGGGTTTAGAAAGCCTTAAAACATATGTAAGTACCAAAATAAATATAACATCTCTATTTTGCTGATTTTCATTTATTGTAGGGGGTATCTGAAACATAACCTCCATGGTGAGGGACCACTGTACTTACATATTTTAACCAACCACATTATATACCCTATTTCTCTATATCAAACTGCCATGACTATTGGTACCAATAAAAGATTTTCCAAAAACTTGCTAAGAGGTGCTTGGTTAGTTACCTCTGATTTTACCAAGCTTCCAAAAATTCAACCAACTGGAATGCCAATTCACTGGTAAACCAACTACTGGTTAACTACTTCTAGCCTCCATTTGGGGGGGACTATCAACAAAGGCACCACTTAAGATATCAAAAACAAATGTGAACTATAAGTAGTAGTGGTTTTGTTTTTTTTTTCCAGTATTTCCAAATGTCATCATATCAAGAACTGCCAAGAGGCTCGACCTTCCTTTAAGCTTCTACTTAATAAAATGACTGGTCTGGACTGGAGAAGATAGGTCAGTGGACTAGGTGCCTGCTTAGGCAAGTGTAGGGACTGGGGTTTGATCCAGGCACCACATGCCAAGCCAGCCATTGAGACCAGGTGTGGTAGCGCACACCTGTGATCCCAGCACTGGGGAAGCTAACTGGTGTGTAGTGAGACGCTGCACCAAATACATTAAAAAAATAAAATAAATGATCTAAGTCATTTGTGATTAACAAGATTAATTTTATACATGAAATAATGTACTCCTGCAACTGCAAAATGGCTCTACATCTCACACTGCTATTAGCCCAACCACACCCAATTTTAAACAAACCTTTACTGCTAAACAGTTCTGAAGAATTCACCCAAACTGAAACAAAATTAGTAACTTAACGGCTACAGAAGTGGATGACATATTGCCCACTTTTCTGCAGTAAAGATCTCTGACTGAAAAGGGGAAGTACTATCAAGGCTTATATTCCACAGGGTTTCCAAGTGTCTCCACATACCGAACAAGTTAAATGAAATCTTCACACAGAGCCAGGCATGGCGGCGCATGCCTGCAATCCCAGCACTTGGGAGGCTGAGGCAGGATTGTTGTGAGTTCAAGACCAGCCTGAGCTACAAAGTGAGCTTAAGGCTGAGACCCTGTCTCAAAAAAAGACCAAAAAAAAAAAAAAATCTTCACACAAACGTTCTACGGGCATGAAAGGCATAAGCCTATCATAAAAAGAATGCCTACCTTGCTGCTCTGCCCACAATAACAAATAAAATGACTAGAGCTGGCTAATAAAGAAAAATAAGGACAGAAAATCCAACTAGACCATAAATAAAACAAATGCGCCTACCAAGTGATAAAGAAAAAATTAACTTTACAAAGGGTTCTGAGGGAAAAGTATGTATAACACTTAAGACATTTGATGCATGAAGCTCCAGGTCAAGGTATAGCCCAGAGCAAGGATATGGATTCTCCTGTGACAAAATGGTTCAAGATCAGTGTATTTATTTCCTTTTGATTCAGGCAAAACCGCAGAATACACCATCTAGATTATATAGCCCAATCTCAAACCTAGTGAACGTTAAGGTCCTTAACCTAAACCCAGTTCCTTTGATCAATAAATCTGACTTCTGTAGCTGGCTGACTTTAAAACTCTAAATAAGACATACTGACCAGTATATCTGGGTTTATTGTATTTCAGTGATATAGTACCAGGTTTTTTTGTTTTGTTTTTGGCAGAACCAGGGATTGATCTCAGATGCTTGCCAGCTTATTTTACTGAGCTGTCTCCCCAGCCGTGCTGGTTTGATATTCAACAGAGAAAATCAGTTTATATTAATCTCAAACAACTGTTCATTAAGATTACTTGACACACCCAGGCACAGTGGCACAGGCCTGTAACCCTAGCTACTGGAAGACTGGAATAGGCAAGTTCAAGACCAGCCTGGGCAACTTAGCAAGCCCGTTTCAAAATACAAAATCAGAAAATGGGCTAGTGCTTGCCTAACACATGCAAGACCATGGGTCCTATCCCTAGTACAACCACCATATACTCAAGCCATGTTTGGACTTGTGAATTATTTAGAAGTGCTTTTACATTTCCAAGTGTATCAGGTTTACTTTTCTTCTAACACTATGCCACTGAAACATGCTTAGTATGTTAGGTCTGTTTTTTTCCCTTTGAAGCATATTCCCTATATAGATGCTTAAAAAAACTTGAGTTTCTAAATTCTGAATTGTCAATAAGATTATCATTCAGATTTTTGCCAGTGTTTGTTTTTGTTGTTTGGGGTTGTTCTGTTGCGGTGGTACTGAACACTGAACTCATGGCCTTTGTACCAAATCACATGCCCATCTCTTGTTTTTGATAAAGGGTCTTGCTATGCAATCCTCTTGCTGCAGCCTCCCAGAGTGCCAGGACTTAAGAGTGATTAGTCCTATTATTGTTAAGCTCGATCTATTAATTATACAGAGGTAGGTTTTGAAAACTTCTCACCTGAATACAGACTTGCCAATTTACTGTAACCAGTCTTTTTTTGTTTTCTATCATTTGAGGCATGTAGAACTCCATATATACTGGTCAATTTCTCCTTTTAACATTACAAGATGGCTACTACTCACTATACAATCACCTTTAACCTGTCATTTGCCCGATTTATCTTCATGTTCAACATCTTTAAGTTGGAATTTTCTTTTTACCACAGAACTCTTTTTCCTTTTAATGTCTTTCCTATTAGGTTTTTTCTTTTTGTTTCTTCCTGTTTTAAAGTCAACTGCAATGCTTGATACTGCCTGATTTTTTTCATAACTTAAGTCAATTTTTAACGTTTCCCTGAGAAAGTTCAAATTATAAAGTTCAACTTCCAGTGAAACATACCGATTTTAATAGCCTAATTCTAATCACAAGCCTCACCTATTTTGCTTCTACTCTTTAATCTCTGCAATTACGGTTTATGTCCAATATAGGCAGTATTTTATTTACCATGTTTCTTTTACATTGGTTTTGTAAAAACTTCCCTTGTTTTTTGTTTTTCCCATGCTAAGGATCAAATCCAGGGCTTTACACATGCTAGGCAACTCCTATAACTGAGCTACACCCCTAGCCCTGGATTTAATCTTATTACAGTGAAGACCTGAAAGTAATATTCATAGTTTGGGGGATTCCTTTTTGATACTGGGGATCAAACTCAGGACCTTGCACTTGCCAGGCAGACACTGAGCTATCTCCTAGCCCACAGTTTTTCTAAAGTACCTATTATTTACTTTAGATCCTCAAAACTTATTAACCTTAACCTGGTGACAATTATAAGGCTTTATCAATCCTATAACTTATTTCCTCTGATATATTATCTTTTTTTTAATGTTCAGTTTCACAAGAATTTACCAAATGTAACTTTTTTTTCATGTTCAAAGAGCTTCATTTAAAATGCTTACATACCTTGGAAAAATTCTAATTACTTTAAGCTATTCTTTCCCCATTTTCTCCTTTTCAATTATATTAACCAAGGCTTTTCAATCTATTTCCCATTTCTTAATCTTTCACTTATTTTCATCTTTATTCTACTAAACTCTGGCAAATCACATCACTCTTTCTGTATCCATTATTTCTTCCACTATCCAACTTTTCCACTTTTTCAAATCTATGTGGTATTTTTCCATTTTGATCCTAGGGTTGTTCAGATTTTTAATCACATATTTAGATAACTATATTGGGACTCTTGCCATTTACTCATTCTGAAGTAGTGTTCTGTAATTTTCTTTACCATGTTAGGATTAAACTTGTTGCCTCAAAAATGCCAGGCAAGAGTTCTACCACTGAGTCACACCCTTGGTCTCAGTTCCTTTTGCAAGGCTTTTTACTGAGATCCCTTGTGATTTAAATTGTGACATTTCCTCCAGAAAAAAATTTTCATGTTTTTACCAGAATCATCAATGATTTTATCAGCCCAGAAACAATTTTTCAGTTAATGTGTCTTAAATGAGTAACTCAAACATGTGTGAAGCACTGGTTCCAGGTTACAAATCAAGTAAGATTTCTCACTCAGCATTCAGGCTTATCTGTACAATATTGGCAGGAAGAATCTTTTTTCCAATTCATTCCTTCACTGAAGATATAGTCCTTCAAAACACAAGACACTGAGCTGGGGAGATAGCTCAGCAGTTATAAGCACCTGCCTGGCAGGCACAAGGGCCTGAGTTCAATCCCGAGTACCAAAAAGAAAAAACAGACTCTAAATTCAAGGTTTATGTAAGGGCTTCAGTTCTCATTACCCATGTTAAAGTGTCAAGATTTCATTTTCTGTCCTTGGTTACTTGGACAGTAAAATCCAAATCACACAGGAACTATACCCTATTCTCCAGTATAGCTAGTTGTGAGTTAGCTTCACGCCTTACCAAGTTCACTTCTACTTTTATTTGCAACAGCAAAGACTTGCCCTTTTCCTAACTCCCTCCCAACTTAAACTGAGTTTCCCCAGACCGGTTCTTTTCATTTTTTCAGTGTTTGAAGACACAGGTCTTTCAAGATACCTGCAACATCACCAGAGTATCTTGATTTTGTATTTTTGTTTACTTGATATAACTGTGACTTTAACCGAAATGTCAGATAATTCACCATTGTAAAGTGTTTGAATGTCAGACTCATTTAAAATATTTACAATTTTGATTTATTACTTAAGTGCTTACATTTTATTGGGTTTATAAATCAGCCCTGCCAGGCATATGGAGTGGTTGAGTCAGAAAAATTAAATTTAAAAGTGCACTCTTGAATGCTTAAAGGACTTGTTATTAACTGCTTATGGGAAATTTAATGTTTATTAAACATTCATCAAACAAGTCAAATGCATTATTTTACAAAGTCAAAAGTATTTTTATACATATATTACAAAATGTACATATAAGATTTAAGTAGAATTTAAAGATTCTAGCTTTAATCAACTGTTGAAAACCAAACTTATGTTGAACAGTACTTTGTTCCTTGAAAACTACCTCATATTAAAGAAATTACAAAGGGACAAACATTTGAGTTTGGCAATTTCAAGATCAGATTAGTACTGATTTGGTCCCACAATGATACACAGGAAAGTGAATTTTACATACAAGCAAACCCCTAAACTTTTATGTTCCACTGAAACTACCAAGTCTTACAAAAATAACCTTTATCATCTACCAGTAATTATATTTAAAATCAAGCAGGCTATGTTTTTAATGAACACTGTATTTACTGAAACTTGGTCAATTTCTCCATAATGGCACATAGAATTCTAATATTTAACCATGAGGAAGTTATACATCCTCGTATATCAGTATTTGTTATTTTTTGCTGGAGCTTTCCTGGACTTTATTCCAAGTTATGTACCTAGCAAAAGTACACGTCTACTTTGGATTAAATTACTGTTTGAGCAAGAATCAAATTAAATGGAAGAGGTAAATTCAAAGCTATTTTGTCTTTTCCATGAGGTAGGCTCAAAAAAGGACTGCTCACCTGGCTCCTTAAGAACCTTAATCTAAGGAAAGTCTTACCACTCTTTCCAAGCCACACATTTCCATCTTTCTACATGGCTGGGTCACTATTTAAAATATAGTTTAGCACTTAAAAATATTAACCCCTGCTATACATCTGTTTCGCTCTAGGAAATCTTTTCTTCAGAAAAAAAGTGGTATCTAACTCTCAGGGTGATCTCTTAACAGGTAGATGCTTGGGGTCTTGGCCGCCTGAAGTGTCCAACAATAGAGGACCTTATGTTATCAGACAAAACGGCTACATCAAGAAGACTTCCACGTTCTAGATTTTATTTATTCTGGATTAGCAGGGTATGAACAGGCTGTCCTGAAGAGACCGATGCTTTCCTCTCTTCCACAACGGATGGTCTCTACAAACTTAATCACGTAGTGGAAGAAATTGCCCTTTTTGTGATCCGTATTTCGTAACGGAAATGCCGTATATACATACAAAACTTAGTAATTGCAATGCTCACTTTAAACTTTTTCTGGACGTCAATTATCGAGGGTTTGGGGAAGAGGAGAGTAGAGAACACAGGAAGTGAAGAGGAAATTGAATTATATGCAAACACCCCCAACTCGAATCCACGTGGTTACTGCAGAAGGAACGACGATAAATACGATTTCGTGTAAGGCAATGTCCTTTGAATGGGTTCCCAGAGCGTCAAGGCCCCCACCTGAAGAATGGGTGACTCAGGAAGGCCCATCTCTTCACGCTTGGGGATACTGAGGAACGAGGCGGTGAGACGACTGGCCCGAGGCCTCGCAGAGATCTGAGGCGGAGCGGAGAACCAGACGCACCGGTTCTCTCAAGGCAGATGCTCTGATCTCAGGTCCCCCCGCCCCTAGGATGGCGCTGACGGCCCCGGACCCCCGAATCACACACGCCCTCCCTGGGGGCCCACAAGTCTCTTTAGGTTCCAAGGACAGAGCCAAAAGACTGGGCCCAGAAGCGCTCCCGCCTTGATTTGCAGCCCGGGAGCGTTGGGAGCGTGCGTGCCTCCGGTCCAACATGGCGGCGCCGCGTCCGCCCCCACCCCCCACCCCAGCCTCCTCAGGCCGAGGATTCCCCTCGGGGCCCTCCGGTGGACGGGAAGGTGGCCCAACCCCGCCAGGTCCCTTCTCGCCGCGGCCGCTGCTCGCTGAAGGAATCACCTACCCGACATGACTAAGGGCCGCGGCGCTGAAGCCCCAGAGCCCGCCAAGAACAAGGAATACGAGAGCCAGGCGGCGCGGCGGCCGGAGCTGTTCTGAGGGCGGAGCGGCGGGCTGAGGCGGACTGCGGGGAGGTGGCAGCCAATCAGAGTGTGGAAGGCGGTACCACGGCATCAGGGAGGGAGGGGTGATTGTACGCTAGTACCAACCTTTGAATCCTGGGAGGACTTCGGAGTTCCTCCCCGTTCTCCCCTCCGCGGACGGTACCATTATTGAGAGGGAATCGAGAAGGGAAAGTACCAATGCCGTTTTCGTGATGGGGTAGGAAGCGGCGCCGACTGCTTTATAATCCTACCTTTCACTTTATTTGGTGAGCTACAATTCGAAGTTATGAAGCTGAAGAACTAGTACCTGGTAAACACAAACTATTCAGATAGCAAAGGCCTTTATTCGCCGAAAATTTAGAATGGTATGTCCTGGTTCTCTTCGTTTTTGCTGCAGAGTTTGAGCCGCCTGGGGGCGTTCAGTGTCTGAGGGACTCTTGGACCGAAAGTCGTGACTGAAAGTCGGGTATCTCCTGGCTTGTTTTGACTGCCTGATTCTAAAGGAAACAAGGTGAAACTAAGAAGGAAAAAAAAAAAAAAAACATGCGTTAAAACATCATCACATGTAACCCCTCCCCCCCCCGAGAATGAGGCCAGACAGCGGAGCAAACTAACAGCTAACTTAATTGTGAGCTTCTTACATCATCTCATTTAATTCTCAGAACAGACTGATGAAACATTATCCCTGTGTTGCAGATAAAACAGTTCACTTGCCTCGGTCGCAAGACAGTAATCGACCAAGTTGAAATTTGAAGTCTGATTACCCCACACAATTGTGGTTTTAACCCCAATGCGTAAGTACTACAGGAACATAAACCCAGTAGTAGAAAAAAGACCTAGAAAAACTCTGAGAAGTAGCAGGAACATTTTCCCAGAGGTTGTGACACCTAAACCAAAACTCCTATGTGATGAGCAAAGGTTGACAGAGTTGGAGTGTGCAATAGATTGTCCATACTAGTTGTAGAATTAGTAATTCAATGTATTTGGTATAACCCCCGGGGGAGAGTTAGAGATGATGCTAGACATAGCTGCAGCCTTGTAGGTTTGAAAGCAGTAAGAGCCATCCACCAAACACTTTTTTTTTTTTTTTTTTTTTTTTTCTCTCTGAGACAGGGTCTCACTATGCAGTTCAGGCTGGCCTTAAGCTCATTTTGTAGCTCAGGCTGGTCTCGAATTCACAACTATCCTCCTGCCTCAGCCTCCTGAGTGCTGGGATTACAGTCCTGCGCCACCACGCCCGGCCCACCAAAACACTTTAAAGGAGAGCTAAAATCAGATTTGTATTTTCCAGCTTCAGGATAAAGGACGCCTGGAAATGAGAGGTGCCTGAGAGAAGGGAGACCAATTAGGTGGCCAATGTGATAATTCTGCTCAGAGAGCATAGGGCCCTGGACTCAAGTAATAGATGTGGAGAGGATGTAAGTGTGGAGATGTCAGGTACACTTAGGGACCCAGACAAGAGCTGGATATAAATTTGGATAGCAAGGTCCAACATAGCAAAAAGTGTCGTGTGTGAATTCAGGACAGCTGCATGTATAAGTGCTCCGATGGACGTATTACTCACTGTGATAAAGAACAAGAGAAGATTGGGATGGGGTGGAAGTACAAGTTCAGAATTTATGCATTTGGATTGGAGAAAAGGCATGAGGTAATCCCTGATTAGACCCACAGGAATTGCGCCCTCAGCTCTAGATAGGGTCGCAGGTTCAAACAAGCAAGGCTAAAGAAAAAAAAAAACTCTTTCATGACTAAAAGCCACTTAACTGTCTAGCCTCTATGTTGAGAAAGGCAACTCAAAAAAAGCTTAGCATGTGTAATAGTAGGAAAAAGTGGTTATGGAGCAGAAAAGGAGTTTTCCAAGCTAAAAGGAAGAAAGAAAGAAAGAAAGAAAGAAAGAAAGAAAGAAAGAAAGAAAGAAAGAAAGAAAGAAAGAAAGAAAGAAGAACAGACAGACATGAAATGCTATTCAACATTGCCTTCCTAAATTTATACCATCATTCATTCATTCTTCACTTCACCTGCCGTCTGCTGAGATTATAATCCATGTAGAACCTGGAAGCTCTGGAGATAAGAGAAATAAGTATGTCCCCTAACCAACAGGAACTGCAGTCTTTTAAAGAATGGTACAGACCTGGGCATGGTGGTCCATGCCTAGAATTCCATCTACTCAGGAGGCTGAGACAGGTAGATCACAAGTTCCAGGCCAGCCTGGGCAACTTAGTGAGGCTCTGTCCCAAAATAAAATAATTTTGTTTTTGTTTTTGTTTTTGTTTTTGATACAGGGCCTCACTACACAGTTCAGATTCATAGTGATCCTCCTGTCTCAGCCTTCTCAGCACTGGGATTATAGGCGTGCACCACCAGGACAATACAGCACACCCACGGCTCCGGGACCCACATGGAATGGAGTACCAGGAATCGAATTTGGGTCTTCACTCTTTGCAGGCCGGCACTTAGACCACCACAATATCTCCTTGGCCCAAAATAAAATAAAGGACTGGAGCTATAGTCCAATGAGGAGCACTTTCCTAGCATGCATGAGGCCTTATGTTCAATCTCAGTACCACATAAGGGGGTAGGGTACAAACCTATGGTTCTGAGCAATTGCCAAGTGCGCTAGGTAGGATTGGCTGATGCCAATTTGATGCTCCAAAAACACAGAGGAAGAGAGAGAGAGAGAGAGAAAGAGAGAGAGAGAGAACTGCAACTGCACCTGCAGAACAGTAGAGAATAGCAAGGAAGGCTGTCTCCATGAGGTGTCTTTGAACCTGAACTTTGAAAAAAGGAAAGGAGTTAAGTAACAGAGGTATACCAGGAATGGCACATTCCATGCCAAAAGGACTCCATTTGCTATCCTAGGACAGCAGAATTTTTCAGAATTCCCAGTGTTCCCTCCTGACTGCTCTGTAGAGCAGTGGTGAAAGGGTGAAAAACATGGTAATAGAGTGAAAAAGCAAGCAGAAGCCACCTCCTGAAGAGCCCTGTGTTCCATACAGAGGAGTTTGGACTTTAAATTTAAAATAATAAGGAATCTTCTGAAGAAGGTAGTCGAAGGAGCAACATTTAATTTTCTGTGTACCTTATCTCTTTCTGAACAGAGATAGCCTTGCAAAACAGCGCTGTTTTCCTCATTTTTGTGGATGACAGCCCCAAAGCTCAGAACAGCAAAATTCTTTACCACATTCCCACAGCCAACAGGCGTAGCAGAACCCCTCCCAGACTTTTGAACTATGCTTAGTGATCTTTACATGATGTCCTGACCTTCCAAATTTGAAACAGAGAATCTCCCCTCCCAGGTCTGCACTGTTCTGAGACTTCTTATCCATCCACTCTCATGTGGACCCCTCCATCTTCTTGCCATCCAGACTTTTGCCTCAGATTATTCCATTCAGAATATGTCTCTGCAACAAGCTGTCATCTTCACCCAGTTATTCTTCATACTGCACAATCCCGTTCCAATACTGGATGTACACGGTCCTGACCTCAGTCTGCCTTTGGGCCATTGCTTCTAGCTAGACTTGCCCAGGCAAGTAGGCAATTAGATGGAAAGAGAAAAAGAAAGGGAAGAGAATAGAGGGCTATTTTGTCCCCTCTGCCTCAGGGAATGTCTAGGTTCCGGTTTCTATCGGTGACTCTGGCTCCTGTGCTCCACAGTGTGCCTCCTCCCTTTGTCCCTTCAGTTTATTGCTGAAGTGTCCTGTTGCCTTTGATAACTTCTGAGTTGCTCCAGCTAGTATACAGCTTGCCAACCATTCCAACTACTGGTGTAGGCTTTGTGAGAACATTGTAAGGACTAAAGATTTGCTTAGGGTTAAAGTGGAAGCCATCTGAAGGAGCCATTTAAGTAGGAGCCTGACCTCCTTTACCAGGACTTCTCTGGTTGTGGTACTGAACATTTTCATAGACTATAGGAGGCATCAGGGACAGAAGGGAGAGGTTATTGCTCAGACCAAAGTGAAATCCAGACCATAGTGAAATCCTGTAGAAGTCACAGTTAGTCACAGTTATACCAACCACATATTTAAGGCTTTCATATCTTGCCAATATGTTCTGTGACTGGATAACATGAATAATTCCCCTCTGAACCTCTAGTGCCTCACATATTGCCAATAGACATTTTTTTAAAGAAAGGAGGGATCTTCTGTTTAATAAATGAATGAGTAAAAGCAACAAGAAAAGGAGTATGAATTGTCTTCCAGCTTGCCTATAAACTCCTCAAGGTTTAAAACATCATCTAGCACTCCCCTACATCTCCTGTGGGACACGAAGTAAGTGTTCTGCTTGAGTGTTTGTTGGAAGGATGACAGCCACTTTGTGCTAAGTGCCATGGGCAACATGTAGCCATTGTCACTATCCTAGGCTCCCCAGAGAGATATCGCTGTTTCTCTGGCCTTCCTAGAGAGCAGGCCTCCAGAACAATTACCCTGAGACTCCAAAGCTACAGTCTCCTTGGAAGTGACCCGGGCTGCCCAGTCCTCTCAGCTACGGCAGGCACTTCCTGTTTGGGGTGGAAAGGAACCAGACACTTTCCTGTTAGCAGGTCTTTTAAGCAAAGCAGCAGATGCCGAGCAGGTCCTGGCCCAGGCTTTGAGGCCAGATGCCTGGGTAGACAGCCTTTATGTGGAAAGGAAGTAAGGCATAGTGCCAGATTGATTGAGCTTTTATTGTGCTCCTTGCAAGTCTCCTGGGTCCTGGTGTGAGTAAAAACAAACCAGAAGAGGCCTATACGTTGGTAAAACAGAGCTTGGGGAGGTGGGGCTGCTCTGAGCCCCAGAGCCGTGCCTAGTAAGATAATGCTTCTGCAGTTGTTCTTGGGCAGCCACGGTATGTTGTCTAGATGTAAATGTGCTCAAATGTAAAACTATGCACAAAATATATGCGCATATCTCCATGCCTGTGCTCCCGAAATCCATCCAGCACAGTACACATTTAAGTTCCTAATTCTCTCATTCACCCCCTATAGCCTGTCAGGGTAATATAAAAAAAAAAAAAAAAAAAAAAAAAAT
>PVKA01044312.1:0-16248 GCA_004027165.1 Ctenomys sociabilis | reverse complement strand
AAAAAAAAAAAAATAAAAAAAAAAAATAAAATGAAGGTCTTTCCTTTAATGCAGTCTCCAGAGATACATGAATAAGAAGTTAATCTATATGGTATGCAATTACCATATATAAGGAAAAGAAACAAACTATACATAGTTTCCCTTTAGAGAAGGTGTTGGGAAACCATGACCATAAAGAGAAATTATCCATCTTCGTAAATAAAACTTTATGAGCACATGATCACTCTATTAATTTCCATGTCATAGACAGTTGCTTTCTCAGGTGCAAAACAAAAGCTGAGTATTTCACATGGATGTTCTTATGTGTATGAAATCAGAAATATTTACCGTTCAGCACTCATGGAAAAATGTGTGTCTTGAGAGCACCCAAAGCTTGCTAAGTTGAGAAATAAGGATGTTAAAGAACTGGATCATTGCACCAGAAGCCCAAATTAAGTATATGCAGTTCCTATCAAGATTATAGACAATCGCCATGCTTTATTGCCTTTTTTTGGCTTATGTTTCTTCAATTTCATTTTTCATCACCCAACAGATTTGGCCAGTGCCACAACCTCCACAAATTCTGATGAGCAGTCTTGCACCCTGATGTAACGGCCAGTATTTCCAATTTTGGAAGATTTGGGCCGATAGGATCTCTTCCCTGCCACTGTCTTCTGATGGAGGAGTTGGTTCTGCATGCTCCTGTTAGTAGCCTTCCAAACTGATTCTGTAATTGTGGCTTGGGGTGCTTTGAAAATGTTTCCCTGGATCATGGCCCCTCTACTTCTGGCACATTCTAATTTCTGAGGGATATCTCTCCCTGTTATATTGTTGATTTCTTCCTTCATCAGTGGTAAGGAGCAGCTCCCTCCATTGTCCACTTTTGAGCAAGAGACGTTCAACTGGGCTTATGATTCTTTTACTTTTTTGAATATTTCACCTTCCTTCCTATAACAGGCCTAGCACAGATTTCCTCATGCCTTTTACCTCCTCCTTATTTACTATGCTGGACAATCTTATTTTTATCATGTTGATAATTTGGTGAATTCTGAGTCTACCATATGTACCTGTGTTTCAAAGGGATATTTTCTACCATTTTGACTTAATTCCACTCAGGAGAAATCTCTTCCCTTGGATAAGCATCTAGTGAAGGCTGGGATGATGTATTATACTTTGTGTGACTTGCCATGACTATTCTTCAGCTGTACTTTCAGCTCTAATGTTATCAATTTCCTTGGCCCCAGGAGATAGACTCTATCTATATTCCCATCTATAATACAGAAGAATCACCTTGAGGTTCACCCCATAGTTCTGAGGATTTCCAATTCTAATCCAAAATTAGTTCACATTCCTTCCCCACCTTCCCTTAATTGAGAAATGGGATCAAGTCAAGTCATCCAACTTAGTGCTATGCGCCAAAGTTTGGTGTTAATAACTTAAAATGAGATCCCCATGAGTGTTCTCTGGCATAGACATACTTATGCCTCCTGTATCTTCTGAGGCTCCACTGTAGGTAGGGCATTAACATAAGTTCCCAAAGAGTTCGAGGTCACTAGCAATCTGTAGCCTCAATTCTAAAGCAAGGTTAATTTTACTTCAGACAAAGTTCCCTTTTAGATGAAGTGAATTATTGTTTTAGACTAGATTTTCTTTTTTGGAGTGAAAAGGAGGACTCTACTGTTTTGGCAGGAATGCTTATGATACAGCTTGTGTCAGAGGTGGAGCTTTCTAGAAACGGCTAGACCTAGAGTGTGTGATGCTTGGATCAAGGGTGTGTGATTACAAAAGTACTCCACTGATTAGATCATTTAGTTTTATTTATTTATTTATATTATTTGATAGAGGGTGATCCTCCTGTCTCAACCTCCAAGCGCTGGGATTTCAGGCATATGGCACCATGTCCAGTTTCTGGGCTTGCACAGCACACCCAGAATTGCTGGCCAGCATGGCCTGTGGTACTAGGACTCAAAACCGGGTCCTTGTACTTACCAGGCAGGTGCTTAGACATCCAAGCTGTCTTCCCCGCCCACCACTGATTGGTATGATAGTCCTGAGAGTGGAAAGGGGAAGACTTTCCGCAGATGCGAGTGCTGCCACCTGGAAAGTGTGTAGCCTGGCTAGACTATGAGGAGCAGCAAGAGGGCTGCTAGGGGCTTTTGCTGCTTATTGTTTGCTGCCTGCTGCCTGCTGCCTGCTATGGACTGTTTCTCCTCTGCCTTGCCACCCTGCCATAGAATCAGCCAACTTTGAACTGAAAACTCTACAAATGTAGCCTAAATAACTTAGCTTTGAGTGTGCAACATCTTGTCTCAGGAACAAGAAAAGAAACTAAGATCAGATATAAAATAATGCTGACTTGGAACACCAAAATATCTGCTTACACAGAATGCTGGAGGTGCTTTTCACAGGGTCTAGAACCCTGCTCCATCCTAAGTCTGCTGAGCTCCTTATGATATTAGATAAACCTTGGTTGTATGGAATTCTCTCTATTGCAAGATCATGACACCAAATACCCTGTACAAAAAAATGACATCTCTGTGATCAACTGGGTAAGGACAAAATATGAATGAAAGTAGGTCAAACTCTTTTTCTTTTTTTTTTTTTGTCTTTTTGAGACAGGGTCTCACTATGCAGTTCAGGCTGGCCTTAAGCTCACTTTGTAGCTCAGGCTGGTCTCGAACTCACAACAATCCTCCTGCCTCAGCCTCCCGAGTGCTGGGATTACAGACATGCACCACCACGCCCGGCTAGTAGGTCAAACTTTAATTAGAGACTTCCCTCCAAGGAACTGTTTCATGTGAGACTTGATGGATGAACAAAAATGAGATGGGTTACTAGGTATGGCCCTTTCGAAGTGATATATTAATCCATTCCCTCAAGGTGAAATTTATGAGAAAGAAATGAGATTTGAGGCTCAGTAGATAAGACATCTGTCAGGTTCTTGGACTTAACTCTGGAAAGACAAGGAGAGCCACTGAGTGATTTCTAAGCCTGAAGATTATATGACAAGAGCATGAAATGTTTGACTAGCAATAATATGAAAAATAAGATTTTGGTACAAGACAGAGGCAGAGAAGGTAGTTGGAAAATTATAAGAGGGCCAAGCCACTGAAGTACTGTACACTGGAAATAAAAGTTTAATTTTCATAGTAGCAGGAGACCGAGAACATCAAATATCTAGTGATAGCACAGGAAAGGCCAGGCATTAAGACTGAGACAATATGTAAGAACAAGGAATTTTATCAGATTTCTGGTCCATTTCAACTCAGATAATTCATGGCAAAAGTTAGAGTTGAGAAGGGACTGTATGTGGCAGAATAGGAAAAAATTACAGAAAGAGAAAATTGAGATAAATACAAAAGAACTTCCCCTTAAACCCAATGATTTTTATCCCAATTTCTACTGTGATATGCTGGTATGGTTATGCTTGCCTCTAATCCAGGCACTCTGCTTGGGTTAAGTGCTGGATTTACAATTTCAAGCTGGCCAGGGCAACTTAGTGAAAATCATTCTGACAATAAAAATACATTTTTATACTATAGAGTATTATTTAACTATTAAGAAAGATTAAATCATAAGCTTTTATGGTTAAATGGATGCAACTAGAGACCATACTCACAAGTGAACCTTGTGTAGTGAACTACACATGTAAGCATTTTATCCTCTCCCTAGTGTAAGAAACTGAAAGAATAGATATACGAACAGTATGATAGATATTGTGAAAGGGAAGGAAACTGCTCAGAAGGAATGAAAAACTGGGGTAGGGAAACAGAGAAAAGAAATAAAGTAGAATGTCAAAAAAGTTTATATATGTATATATATTTTTTTTTCTAAAAAAGTAAAAATGCTACAGAACTTCAAAACAAGATTATATGCAAAAGATAGTTAAGATAACTATACTACTAATTTCTATTAGTTTATTGAAAGGAAATTAATACCTAATTGATCAGTTTTGCCTGCCTATATCTGATACAGCTGTGAAGATAATAATATGCAATATAATAACCATCATTTATTTCCAGTTATCTTGTTTTGAAACTCTGTAGCATTTTTATTCTTCTTAAAATAAAAAACAATAAATGTGCTGGGGATATAGCACAGTGTAAAGGCTCTGGACTTGATCCCTAGTATTGCAAAAAATAAATAACTAGATAAATAAATATTTCTACTCTATATATTTTATTATTTCATTAAATACTTCCATTGTACAATGTAAACTACTGTGAAACTTTCTGAATAAGTATTTTTTGAATTATTTTGTGGAAATTGATCTCCTCAATTTTGTGGGCTGGCATAAGGACTAAGAACCCAGGTCTTATAAAAGAAAGTCCAGGTCTAGTTTCTACTTCTCATGTCGGGGCTGTGATAACAAATAGAGCCTCAACAGTTCATAAATACAAATTTATTCTTCCTAGTTCCAAAGGCTGGAAGTCTAAGATCAAAGCCCTTTCAGATTGGTGCCTAATGTCAGTCTGTTTTCTATTTTATAGATAATGCCATTTCTATGTCTTTCCATGACAGATGAGGCAAAAGAGCTCTCTGCGATTTTCTCTGTAAGGACAGTAATTTCAGTTATAATTGCCTTGTAACATAAGTACCTTCTAGTGAACATTTATACTTTCTTCCTGCTTTGGCATCTGGTTTGGATATATGCTGATGTTCCCATACCAGGAACAGAGTGCTCTGCCAAGTTTCTAGTTACAGGTGTCTTCCTAGTTCCACAGTGTGTCTGATAGCTACCTACTTGTACTGACCCCTAATAACCTACATCCCTGCCTCCTTTGGGGGAACCAGGGTCAGCCAACTTGTTTTGCTCCACTGACCCTAAAGTCCCTTATTGTTATGCAGTTATACCACTGAGACATCTTCTTGGCATTGTGTAAAATCCAGCAGGTTTGTCTGCTTGCCTTAAACTTACCAGTTAAATCTCCAGATGGGAGAACTGATTTAATTATAGCCTGGGCCAAATAAATGCACTGGTTATCATTCCCTGTCTGTCTCCCAGTCTGTGCTCCTGAACTTCTTGTGTGTGGCCGCCAGATTTCCTGGGTATCCCCAGGATCCTTCAGTTCTAAAAACTAACTTTCCTATTGTGACTGTTACCCTTGCTACATCTGCGGTGGAGACTCTGACATCCAGGAAATACTTCATTCTCATGCCTTGCACATACTCAGCTGGGTTCCTACCCAGCTTTTTCATCCAGGATCTTGTTGGCTGCTGGAAAAGTAGATACCAAGCTAGATGTTGCCAAAATTCAAAAAGTTTAATTCAAAACAATAGCTCCCAAAGCCTGCAAGTGGAAATGTTAAAAAGTCACAAGAGGTAAGATGTCAACTTACAAATTACAAGGACAAAGCAGTTAGTTCTGAACATTACCTACTCTCCACTTAACTCATCTTTAAAAGATTCCTTGCTGTATAGGATTACACTATGCTTGTGTTCATCTCAGGACATTGGTGTACACGCATGTCACACCTCAGCCATTTTCCTCTGCATCTCCAGGTTCTCTGCTTTCACTAGAAGTCTTTCCATCTCTGAGAAGTCTACTTCTCTTTCAATATCCTTTATTTGCCTCTGAAATCACTTAGATTTTGGATATCTCATATAAGAGAAACCATCTGATTTTTAATGTTCTGTTTTGAATTTATTTCACCTAACATTATGGCCTCAAAATACATGGATTTGTCCTACAGAAAAATTAAAATGTATCCATTTTATGGTTAGGAAGTAGATATAGGTATAGTTACAGGTATAAATATAGATACAGATACAGATCTATCTACATACATCTCTATGTATCTGTAAGCATGGGTATGTGTGTACCATTGTAATATGATGTTTTACTATTTTGATAAGATACTCAGAAGTATATCAGTCAAAAGAAATTTCTAGATTTCTAATTTTTTAGAAAGGTGTAGACTGATTTCCATGACAATTGTGTTTGAATTACCTCATAGTAACGCCTTTGATCAAGATAATGTCAATAGTTATTAGTAAACAGTATATGTTGTACATTTACCACTATGTTTGATTTTCCATATGGTACTTGTTGTTGTAGAGTGCTTGGGCACTTACTTTTGAACATATAAAACCAGAGGATTGGCTTTTATGAACAAAGGATATTTTCATAGCATTAAACTAAAATTTTAAAGTAATATGATCCAAGTTAAAGGACATAGCCTTCTGTTGATTTGGAATAAATTGCACTGCACTTTATTTCCACCTCTAAGTAGCCAGAAAATTGAAAACATATAATAAACAACTATTTTCAGGCAATAGCAACAAGAACTGCTAGATTTTTTACCCCTGAGAAAAAAGCAACAAATAAGATTAATTACATGGGTTTCTGGCTGGAGGCATTCTCTAGAATGTGGTGTAGAGCACCAGAGGTCTTAGTCAGTGGGAAAAAAGACAGAAGTTTAGTAAGACTGAAGCAGGTATAAACTGCAAGAAAGAGTGCTATCGGATAGCATTCCACTCACACACGGCCTCTAAAAATATGTATAGTGATCATGTGTCATTGAGTATGCTACTGATCAAACACACACATGTGTAGAATGTTGTTTTAAAATACCAGGCAAAAAATTATCAGAGAGCAGTTAGGTGAGAATTTCCAGAGGTCACAAGAGAAGGAAAGCAGTGTTCCTGAGAACCAAACATGGGTGAGCTCACGAATACTGCAGTGTGCGGTACAGAGCCAAGGAGGACCACACCTTAGTGTCCTCGGTGATAGCAACTCACCTCCCACGGCAAAGCTTAAAAGCAAGACCCCAAAGGGTAAGCCATTATTGATTCTGTAGTTTAGATTACATCAATAATTTAGCCTAAAGGGCCAACTCTCTTCCTAGAAAGATAAATTATAGATATTCTGAAACATGTCACTTTGGATGCTTCACCCCAATAGAAATTATAAGGCATGCAAAGGAGCAGAAAATGGGACTTGTGAGTGGAAAATAATATCAGGCTCACAAGCGCAAGAGCCTATGGAAATAGTGGGCAAGGACCTTAAAACAGATGTCACAGATAGAGTGTTAAAATATACGCATAATGAGATAGGAAATGAGAGATAGAAAAGTGAAGCAAGTCAAAGTTAAAATTTTAGAATAAAAAAAAATTATTACATGAGTATGGCTGCGTATTAGGCTCTACAAATGAAAAGATTATCTGTCTTTTGAAAGGCACATGAATGGTGACTTTCAAAGTCTAGAGCAAGAGGAAAAATGAAAACGGGTAAATAATGAACAGATTCAGTGATACGTAGGATAACATAAAGCGGTCTAGTCAATTCATGGTATAAATAAATAAATAAATAAAGCTTTCAGGTAAAAATTGATTAGATTGTTAAGGGTCATGCATATATGCTTCTTGTCTAGTCAAAAATTCAGAAAAAAATACTTGAAGAAACAATGTTCTTTTTTGTACACTTTTAATTCAAACTCTAAACCACAGGTCCATTAAATTAGCTATCATAAAATGATCTCCAAATATAGTATGCTCTTTGAACTTCACATAGAGGGATATTAGGACTAAATCTTTGAACACTGTTACTAAAAGACAATATTCAGGGCCAGCCAGATAGTTCAGCAGATTAAAGAACCTACTTAGGCAGATTCAGAGCCCGGGGTTTGATCCCCAGGGTGCCCGCCAGCAGGGAGTGCTGAGACACTGACTGAGATTGGGTGTGGTGGTGCACACCTGTAATCCCAGCACTTGGGAGGCTGTAAACAGGAGGATCACTACGAGCCTGATCTGTGTAGTAAGACCTTGTAGGCCCTGTACTAAAATACATGGAAAAAAAATGATCTTATGGTTGTCAAAGAATAAGTTTCAACACAAGCCTTTCCTACCTGGGGCACAGTTTCTTGCGGAGGTTCACGGCATGCACAAAGGGGACACAATTACACTGTCTGGAGAGATTAAGAACATTATTGAAAGCAGTGCTAGTGAGCTATCACAGCAATCTCACAAAATGAATTAAAATTCCTCCATTTTCTAAAAGTCAACAGCTTTCAAAATTGACAACATAATGCTCCCATTTAAAGTATGTAAACTAAAATTTACAATGGATTTTAGAATTATAACAGCTCTGTACCTATTATAGAATTAAAATTCATAATTTACATTACTCCACAATATTTTTTAAAAAATATAGATGGTGTTAAACTAAATTATATCAAAGATTTAAATAATAAATGCAAATGGCATACAATTTAAAAAAAAGAAAAATATTCTTTCCAAACAGTTTAATAAGGTCAGCATTTCAGAGAAATGCCTCTCTGAAAGAGGCAGATAGAAAGAGGTGTAGATCGTGAATGTAAGTTTGGAGAGAGACTCTTTTCATATTCTCCTCTGGTGTAACTTTTAGTGTGTGTGTGGAGGAGGACTTCTAGGCCTCCTAAGTGCTACCAGAATCATGGTTTTCATAGTTATGAGTCCTAAGTTCCATCATATTCTGGGCCTCACTCATGGAAAAAGGTGTGGTGTCCCTGATTGAAGGCCAGGGTCTCTAGAGGCCACAGCTGGCTGAGTTGCTTCACTGGCCAGCCCGGAGGGCTCCAGGGCTGGCACAGCACAGGGTACCAGGAATCAAATCTAAAACAATATTATAGGCAAAGAATACTTCCAATCAATAGTCACAAAAAGCATATATACACGACCCTTAACAATCTAATCAATTTTTACCCGAAAGCTTTATTTATTTATTTATACCATGAATTGAACTCATGCTTGCCAGGAAGGCATTGCACTGCTGGACCACACTCCCAGGCTTTATAATTTTATTAAAAGCATAAAATACCAGGGTGAAATGGGGATAAGCCAAGATCGTAAAGTATCTTGTCACATCGAAAATTGATCCAGTAGAATACACACCTTTAAAGAATGAAAAAAAAAAATATTTCAAATGATGTTAACAGGTACAGACTTGTATTAAGGTGACTTCAGTAGGTATCTAAAACATACTTGCAAATGCAGAAATATAACAAAACTTTCTGACCTCAGTTAAAATGTCCTGTCAAAACTACACAGCTAATATAGCACTTGATGGCAAGGAAATGAATATGTTCTCCAGAAAGGCACAGACAACACAAAATATCCCAGCTTCACTTTTCTGCATTCCACGTAGGACTGCAAATGCTCACCTGTACGGTGTCAAAGTTTGCTGCTAATAATGACAGGCACCCGGTCAAACAGCGCCGTGGCTGCCTTTGGGGGAGCCTGTGTTCCTGTTGCAGCTGGCATGGTCCTGTGTGCAGGAAATCCCATAGCAGTTATTTTAAAATCTATTAAAATATTAATTGAATTATCAAGATTGCAGGATAAAAATTGATCATTGCACCAATTCTATTTCTCTACACTCATAAACAATCATAGTTTGAAATTAAAATACCATTTACCTTAGTACTACTTGAAAAATTACTTATGAATATATTTAATAATCTGTAATCTAAAATATTGTTGAGTGAGATGAATTCTTAAAACTCAAGTAAAAGGAAATATATGTACTGGGTTTCTGAGTCAAAACAGTCAATTCTTTTTTCTTTCTTTCTTTCTTTTTTTTTTTTTTTTGCTGAAGCGGCGATGAACTCAGGCTGTTGCTCTTGCCAGGGAGAAGTGATTATTCCACTGAGACATTTCCTTGGCCCCAAAATAATCCATATTTTAAAATGTCATTTCTTCCTGAATTGATCTATGGTTAAAAATGAAAACTTTATCTAAATTCTAGGAGCAATGTTGTAGAAATTAAGAAGATTTATTCCAAAATTCTTAATAAAATGCAAAAATATTAGAATAGCTAGAACAAATTTTATGTAAAAATTGGACAAAGTTTTAGAGGTTATATTATCTGTTTTTAGAGAATTACAGTAATATGTTTTTGTTAATAAATAAACCAATGGAAAGGAATGGTTAGTGTGGAAGTATACCCACAAATAAAAATAGATTCAATCTCTGGTACTGAAAAAAAAAAATGCAAAGGTAGTGAAGCTTTGAGTGATGGAAGAAGAATCCAATGAAGATGGAAAAACTAGAGTTTTCCTACTAGTTGCCACTAGAAATTGAAGTGCACCTAAGAGAATCAAGCAAATAAGCAGCAATCATGATGTAAACTTAAGGCTAACTGGCAAAAATGAAAGCAGATGTGTGGGACTAAAGGCAGAATGTGAAGCTGTAAATCTCATGGAAGTAGTAAAGCTGCACTGCATGGGACCTTGAAAACGGAGGTGCATTACTGAAAAATAGTAAGATGCAATCCACAGTAAAATGTGCAAGTTGGGCTTCCCAAAGTAAAGTTTCTGTTTTTCAAAGACATTGTAAAGAGAATGAAAATATCAGCCTCAGTTTAACATGAATGCTCAGCAAACTCTCATACATTAAAAATTTGCATTCAGAATATCAAAATAAATTTGAAAGTATAGTAATATGGGACAAGTAATATAATTAATTAACTGGATACTATTTGTTTTATTTTTAATCTTTTATTGGCTCATGTATTTGCATCTCAGACACGTGATTCTATCTCAGCCTCCCCAGCACTGGGATTACTGGCATGCACCACCATGCCCAGCTTCAGTGGCTGGCCTGCAGGGTTCTAGAGTTGGCACTGCATGTGGTACCAGGGATCAAACCTGGTCCTTGCACTTGCCAAGCAGGCACTTAGACTAGTGAGCTATCCCCTCAGTCCTATTTGTATTCTTTTAATTGAAAAAATATACATATAGAAAACAGGCCTATGAATTCTCAATGTCATTATTTTAATAATGAACACAAATATATAATGAGATTTTAGGAAATTGTTTTGTCTGAAATTAAAAGGACTGGCATATTCAATGATCACAAAGATATGAAAAAGTAAAAATATCACACTTTTTTGTATGAAATTAAACTGGCACAGCCATTTTTGCAAATAGTGGCCATTACATTGTAATTTAAATGCACAGCAACGACGTGGTCCAAATATTACTACTGTAGATATTTCAGGATTGAGATATTTGCCCAAAGCAAAGAATTACACACAGATATCAGGAGTAACTGTCTTTGCAATAGTCATAAAATGTGAATCAATGAACACATTATAGAATTTTTATAAAATTTATAAAATATGTAGAAGAAACTCTTGATATACACCATAGTATGGCTGAATATAACAATATTTTTAATTATTAAAAAAGACATATAAGTGTGTATGATATTTTATACTGTTTGCATAGAATTCCATGAAATGTAAATCAATCTACAATAGAAGAAGCATGTTATCTAATTTGGGGATGAAGAATAGCTATGCAGTTAGAAAAAAATAGTAAAACACCACAGTAGACCATATGGAAAAGTTAGTCCACCACAGGTCTATTCTTTATTTATATATGATTGTGATTTTCACTGTTATGTAATTTGCACCATAACATTAAATTGGATACTTCAGATATGTGTACTTAATGCTGGTTAATTAATTTTAAATAAAGAATGAAATTTTAAACTAAGCAAGTCAGCTCAGCAAGTCTAAGCACTAGCCTAGGCAAGCATAAAGAGCCAGGTTTGATCCCTGTTATCACATGCCACTGGCTACCAACACTGGAGGTGGTGGCACACACCTGTGATCTAAGCACTGAGAAAGCTAAATTCACTGAGGAGAATCACTGTGAGTCTGAACTGTGTTGTGAGACCCTGTACCAAATATGCAAAATTAAAAATAAAATAAACAAGGCCAGCCAGGTAGGTCCGTGAACTAAAGCACCTACTTAGGCTAGACGCAGTGACCCGGTTCAATCCCAGTGTACCTTGTCAGCCCTTCCCCTGAAACATGCTGAGATGTGAATTGAGACTGGGTGTGGTGGTGCACACCTGTAATCCATGCTTGGGAGGCTGAAAATAGGAGGATCACTAAGAGTTTGAGTGCATAGAAAGACCATGCTCCAAAAAAAGACAAAACAAAATAAAACAAAACATAAACCCAAAACCCGGTCTCAGGCTCAGCATGCACTAGTGCAGGGCTGGTGCAGCATGTGGTACCAGGGATCAAACCCCAACTCTTGCACTTGCCTAAGCAGGCCCTCAGTCCATTGAGCTATCTCACCGCCCCTGAATTTTTTTTTTTCAATTACAAAACATGCGTTGATTAGTCCACATATAAAATATGCTTAATACATTGCTGATGAGAAAGTAAAATGGTAGAACAACTTTAAACTAAAGTAGATAGACATGTCTTATACAATTAAACAAAAATCTTCCCGAAAATCCAGATGTTCAAATGTTTCACGATATCCAAGCAGCAAATTGTGACCATACTGAAGCACATTTGTAGGTGCCTGTAGCACTGCACTCATAAAGTTTGAAAACTTAAGATAAAATAAATGAGCTTCAAGCTGCTAGCAGGATATAGAAGGACAACAGCAAAGAACGTTGGATGCAATAAAAAGATCATAAGGGAGTTTTTACAACTGTGTGCTGAGAAAAAGCAACTAGCTACACAGCTACTTTGTTTATATTAAATTTTGAAACAGATAAAAATAATCTCTATTGGCAGAGAGTGGCTTAATAGATACCCGGGACGCTCTTTGGTGAGGAAAATAATCATCTCAGATTATGGAGATGCACTATACCTCATTCTAATGGGTGTTTCATGGGTATATATATTGAGAATATTCATAGATCCATGTACTTATAATGGTAAATTTCATACAAATTTTCTTTAGTTAAGTTAGTTTGAAATAAAAATAATAGCTTGTTAAGGCTGCATTGTCAAAATTTTCTGATGTGGGCTTTTAAATACATAAGTCCATTTTTCTGTGGCTCTGGAGAAGTCCAGCAGTCAGCACACAGGGATTCCAGTTTCCCCCGAGAAGCGGCTCCATGGCTTGCAGAAGCTTGGCTTCCTTCTTCCTGCTCTCCCATGTGGTCTCCTGCACGTGGACTTCACTGGTGTCTCTAACTCTCCTTATAAAGACACTATAGATGTACTGGATCAGGACTCCACCACAGCACCCTCCTTTTAACTTCATCTCTTGGAAGACCTAATCTCCAAGCACAACTATTTTCAAAGTACTGAGAGTTAGGACCTCAGCCTCCCAAAGTGGAGAACTCCACTCAGAACACAGCATTCCTCCCTTTGGACTCGCTAGATCCCTGTGCTAGCACACAAATGCATTCCATCTCCTCTGAAGATGAAAAATTCTAAACATCAAAATTTCAGCTTGGAATTCTTTAGATCCACTGTGGATCAGACTCCAGGTACAATTCATTCTGAGGCAAAATTCTCCAGCTTCAAATCTATGAATCCAGCTTAGTTATCTAGTTTCAAAGTATAAACATGGCATTGCCAGTTGAATTACAGTTCTAAGTCCAAAGGGGAAAGTAAGAAAGAATTTTTGTCACAGGGCCCAAAACAGTCTGAAATCTAAATCCATTCAAATAGCAGGTATGTCCATTTGAGTTTAAGGGTTGAAAACAGTCTTTCTTGTGCTCTGCAGTTGGCCCCATATGGATAGCAGCGTCACAAATGTGGCAATGCTGTCCAGCTTGCCTGCAATGCCTTTTGCACGGGCAAGTCTGTCTTGGCAAAACTCTGGTCAAAACTCTGTTCCAACATCCTTGATATCAGCAACATGGCCTGGCAAAACTAAAGGGTCTCATCCTATTACTCAGGAAAGAACAATTCTACTATCTCTCCTTTACTGTTTTCTTACTTTAATTTAATAAAATCTTTGTGTTTAACTTATATGAGGTTCAATGCAATGCTTTGGTCTATTCATACACTGTAGGAAGTTTCAATAAAACTAATTAACATATCCATTGCTTCTCTTACTTAGCTTTACTTATGGAGAAGATGTTAAAAAATCTATTCTTCTAGTGATTTTGAGCCGATGCAATATTATCAGCTGTAGTCACTACATAGTTAGATTACTAAAACTTCTTCCGACAATGTAACTGGAGATGTGTACCCAACCAAATTGCCCCTACCCTAATCAACATTGCTCCTACCCTAGCTGGCCTTCTTATTCTCTATCCTCAGCTCCAGTGACCCTGGATTCTTTTCTCTGTTTCTGTGTGGTTACCATTATTATATACCACATATCAAAGAGACGATGCAGTACTTGTTAGCATCATGTCTCAGCTAAGGTACGAAAACAAATTGGTCACACATGATCATATTAAAGTAAGAAGCTCTTGTACAACAGAGGGAAAAAAATATCAGAATGAAAAGGTAACTGCAGAATTGTGGAAAATATTTACTCCTCATGCATCTGAGAAAAGTTTATTCTTATTATATTAAAATTTATTTATAATAGAATTTCCTATATCTTACATATTTATAAGAAAATATATATATTATATGTTTATAATATATATAAGTAGAAGTTTACACATATATATGTACACACACACACACACACACACACACACAATTGTTTTAATGCATTTGGTCATTACAGAGTCTCGCTACACAGGTTGTACTCATAGGGATCGTCCTCTTTTTCAGCCATCCCAGCACTGGGAGTACAGATATGTGCCACTATGCCTCCTCAGCCCACTCTGGGGGTGACAGGGATCGAAGTGCGGCCCCTGAGCTTGCTTAAGTTTGCCTAAGCACACACTGACTTTAGTCTGGTGAGCTATCATGCTGGCCCCCCAAAATTTAACATTAATTAAAAAAATTCACTTCAATAGCATCAAAAGTAATCCAATAAAAATGCAACCAAAGGGACCAACGAGATAGCTCAGTGCACTACAGTGCCTGCTTAAGCAAGTTTAGGCAAGCTCAGCCACCTGGGTTCGATCCGCAGCCCTACATGCCTCACTGGCCATTCTGCAGATGCACTGAGTGGACCAAGGAAACCGGGTGTGGTGGTGCACGCCTGTAATCCCAGCACTGGGGAGGCTGAAAACAGGAGAATCTCTATGAGGCTGAGCTGCATAGTGAGACCCGGTACCAAACATTTAAAAAAAGTATCTGAATAGCAATCACTCAAAACAGGGGCTACAAATGCTTACAAATGGCCAACAGATGCTTAAAAATATGCTTAACATCTCTGTTCAAGGAAATACTAAAAAAACATGCAGAGATAGAACATCAAACCTGTTAGAATGGATTTGTCACAAGGATAAAAGCTGAGTGGGCGGAGCATGAAGAGAAGCTCTCAAAGACTGTTCATGGGAGTTTAAATTAACACAGCCATGTTGGAAATTAGAATGGATACTAAAGATACTAAAAATAAATTTTCCATAGTTTTTTTTTTTCTTGAAGACCAATACATGCTTGCATCTGGATGGGTCTAGTTACTTGTCCTGTCCTGTAGCATCCCCGAGGTCTCTTCCCCCTTACCTAATGGTTTTTTACTCTCCATTACTTCATGCAGATTTTTTTTCTGCTGCAGTGCACAACGTCCAATTTTGACTTCTGTTTAGAAGCCTGCTGAGATGGCAGCACATCCCTGCAATCACTTCCTGGAGGCACTGCCCAGCACCCCACGATGTGCCTTCTACAACACATCTCAATGTGCACTTCTAAACCTTACATTATGGTTCCATTCTGCTTAATGATTTTTTTCTTCAATTTACAGAGCTATTTTTGCATAAGCAGCAGTGTGAAATCAGGTCATGCCTTCAACTGTTTACTTAGAAACTCTTGAGTTAAATACTAAAGTTTGACATATTATTTTTTGTTTGTTTGTTTTTGTTTCCTTTTCCCAAGTAGAATACAGTTTGGCCAAGATTCTCTGACACTTAGAGGGAAGGGTTATTTTTCCTCTACTTTCCAATACTATGTTCATTTCCATGTACATCTTCACCAGATTCACTTTTTTTCTTTTCATTTTTACTATTGTTTTTCAAATTGCTTAATACCTCTTTGTACAACATACACTGGAAAATACAAAGAAACATGATTTCCCAAAGTCTCATTACTCTCAAATAATGGCAGATTCACTTGTAATATTCATATTCCTATCAGTAGTTTTTAAAAAATAATTTATATTTTTCTTAAATATATTCAGAATTTTTGAAGCCTCCTTTATTTTACTCAGTCCTAAAGCTACTTTGACATCTACATTTAGTAGGACTGTCCCACTAAATGATAACCAACTAGGGTTCTCAGTAGAAATAAAACAGCAAGATAGATTGGTGGATTAGTAGATAAATGATAGATGATAGATAGATAGATAGATAGATAGATAGATAGATAGATAGATAGACAGACAGACAGACAGACAGACAGACAGACAGACAGAGACAGACAGACAGACAGACAGACAGACAGACAGACAGACAGACAGACAG
>PVKA01044311.1:0-16267 GCA_004027165.1 Ctenomys sociabilis | reverse complement strand
GGCTACTGAAAGACATTCTAAGAGGGACCAAAATGACCAGAACTCCACAAATCAGAACATAAAGAACCACTAAACAGGGCAACCAATTGAACACAGGATAAAAAGGAGTAAACAACAGCAGGTAAATATCATAACAATCATAAGTTAACACATTTAAATTATAACCATCAATGTAAATGGACTCAATTCACCAATTAAGAGAAATAGATTCAGTGGATTCGGAAACAAAATCCAACAATATGTTGCATACATGAAACACATTTAACTCAAAAAGACATTCATAGTCTCAAAGTCAAAGGATGGAAAACAATACTACATACCCAGGCATCTCAGAAAAAACCAGGAATAGCAATTCTGTTCTCAGACAGTCTCAACTTCAAACAAAAATGATCAAACTACACAAAGAAGGCCACTATATATTGGTTAGGGGAAAAATTCAAGTGCAAGAGGTAACACTCATAAATATCTATGCAACAAACACAGGAGCGCCCCACTATGGAAGAAAAATGTTAATGGATGTGAAAAATCTAATATCCAATACCATAATCTTAGCAGGAGACACTAACAACCCCTAATCTCAAAAATATAGGTCAACCTGACAAAAAATTAGCAAAGAAGTAGAAGAACTGAACCAGAGCATAGAACAAATGTATATGGTGGACATATAGAGTCATCCACCCAACCACAGCTGAATACACATTTTTTTTTCAGAGGCACACAGGTCATTTTCTAAAATAGACCACATACTAGTCAATAGGTCATGCTTAAGTATATGCAAGAAAACAGAAATTATCCCATGCATGCTATCTGACCACAGCACAATCAAACTGGAAGTAAATGACAAAGGAAACCCGAAAAACCTGCTAAATATATGGAAATTAAACAACACCCTACTCAGCAATAATGGGTCACAGATGAAATTAAACAAGAAACTCAACAATATCTACAATTCAATGAAAATTCACTACAATTTATCGGAATGTATGGAATGCGATGAAAACAGTTGTCACAGGGAAAACCATAGCTATGAACTCACACATTAGGAGAAGAGAACGGGAAGAAATAAACATCCTAATGTTACACCTCTGACATCTAGAATAGGAAGATCCAACCAAACCCAGAGCTCAAAGACGGAAAGAAATCATAAAAATTAGAGCACAAATCAATTCAACTGAGATGAAGAAAACAGTTCAAAGAATCAGTGAATCAAAAAGATGGTTCTTTGAAAGACTAACTAAAATCAATAAGCCCCTAGCTAAGCTCATCAAAAAAGAGGAAAGAAAAAATTCAAATACAAGCAATAAGGAATGAAAAGGGTGAAATCACTACAGACCCAGTGGAAATTCAAAAGATTATCAATAGCTACTTTGAGAATCTTTACGCTCACAGAATACAAGACACAGAAGAAACGGACAGATTGCTCAAAAGGCTCAAATTTTCAAAACTAAATCAAGAAAATAGAAAAACTCTCAATAAGCCAATAACAGAAAATGAAATACAAAACGTAATAAAAAGCCTACCGACAAAGAAAAATACAGGTCCTGTTGGATTCACAGCTGAATTCTACAAGAAGTTTATAGAAGATATAATCCCTACACTCCTTAAACTCTTCAATCAAATTGAAAAGGAAGCAGTCCTCCCAAAATCATTTCTGGAGGAAAGTATTATACTGATTCCAAAAGCAAGGAAAGATTCAACTAAAAAGGAGAACTACAGGCCAAGCTCCCTCATGAACATAGATGCAAAAATCCTCAACACAATCCTAGCAAATAGAATACAGGAAATCATCAAGAAGATCATACACCACGACCAGGTAGGATTCATCCCTGGGATGCAAGGATGGTTCAATATTCAAAAATCTATCAATGTAATATACTATATTAATACACTGAAGTATAAAAACCACATGATCATTTCAATTGATGCAGAAAAGTCCAACACTCATTCATGTTTAAAGTGCTACAGAAAATTGGGAGAAAAGACCTCTACCTCTATTTGATAAAAGCCATCTATGAAAACCCAAAGGCTAATATAATTCTAAATGGGGGAAAAAACTGAAATATTATACTCTTAGATGCGGTACAACACAAGGATGACCTCCTATTCAATATAGTTTTGGAATCATTAGCTAGAGCCATTAGACAAGAGGAAGAAAGAAAAGGAATAAGAATAGGTAAAGAAGTTAAATTATCACTATTTGCAGATGGCATGATACTGTACTCGGATGACCCAAATAATTCCACCAAGAAACTACTAGAATTGATACACAAATTCAGTAGCATAGCAGGATACAAAGTCAAAAGTATTGACTGAGAGGGAAACTATGCAAACAATACCTTTTACAATAGCACCATGGAAAATGCAATACCTTGGAATTCACTTAACCAAGGAAGTCAAAGATATTTCATGAAAATTCACAGTACCCTAAGAAAAGAGATCATAGAGAATTTCAGAAAATGGAAAGATATTCCCTGTTCCTGGATAGGAAGAACCAACATCTTGAAGATGGCCATACTCTCAAAATTCTTGTACAGATTTCATGCAATCCCTATCAAACTGCCACCATCATATGTCCCAGACCTAGAGAAATTATTGCTAAACTTTATTTGGAACCAGAAAGGACATAGAATAGTGCAGAGAATACTGAACAACAAAAAGATGGCAGGAGACATTAAAATTCCTGACTTGAAATTATTCTACAAAGCTACTGTGACAAAATCAACATGGTATTGGCAAAAAATAGACCTGAGGATCAATGGAATAGATTAGAAGATGATGCAGAGACCTCTATGAACAAACTCAGCCACCTGACCTTCGACAAAGGGGCCAAACATGCTTACTAGATGAAAGACAGACTTTTTAACAAATGATGCTGGAAAAACAGGCTTTCCATATGCCAAAAACTAAAACTTGATCCAGGTCTATCACCATGCACTAAGCTAAAATGAAAATGAATTAAAGATCTAAACATTGAAACAGAAACAAACTCCTGGAACAGAAATTACAAGGAACTCTTGAAGACATAGGGGTAGGCGAAGAGTTCATGAACAATCATGTATTTACATGGGAAACTTTTGAAAGAATTAACAACTAGGATCAACTCATCTTGAGAAGTTTCCACATCAAAAGAAATTGTCAATGAAGTGAAAAGACAACACACAAATTTTGAAAAAATTTTAACTAATAAACAATCAGACAAAGGTCTCTTCTCTACAATTTGTAAAGAACTAAGATACAATAGGGCTCTCAAATTTAAAGACCCAATCCAGAAATGGGCATCTGAGATGAATACACACTTCTCAGAGGACGAAATTAAAGAAGCGAATAAATATATGAAAAAATGCTCCACATCGCTAGCCATTCGTGAAATGCAAATAAAAACAACACTGAGATACCATCTCACTCCACAAAGAATGGCTATCATAAGGAAATCCACCAACAACAAATATTGGAGAGGTTGTGGGGAAAAGGTAACACTTCTCCATTGCTGGTGGGAATGTAGACTGGTGCAACCATTATGTAAATCAGTGTGGAGACTCCTTAAAATACTAGGACTGGAAATCCCATTCAAACAAGCTATTACCCTACTGGGAATTTTCCCAGAGGAACTGAAAACATTGTATCATAGTGATATATGTGTACTTATATTTATAGCAGCACAATTTGTGATAGCCAAATCTTGGAAACAACCAAGATGCCCATCACATGAGGAATGGTTGAAGAAGATGTGGTATTTCTAATCAATGGAATATTACTCAGCTATAAAGAATGATAAACTTGAATCATTTATATTGAAGTGGATCCCACTTGAACATATACTCATAAGTGAAATAAACTAGCATCACAACTTGAAATATCATATAGTTTCCCTAGTATAAGAAATCAAAAGAAGAAATAGAAATAGAAAGGTATAACAACTAAAAGTTTAGTCAGATAGTTACGGTAAAGTGAATGGCATGTGTTGCAGGGTACTTATCAGCTTCTCTTCTGGATGGTTAACAATCTAAGTTTACAGATCAAAAATTGGAGAAATGGAAGGGCCGCAAGATCAGCCAACATTTTGGCCTTAGCCTTTCAAGGTCAATGAAGACTCAGGACATAGGAGAACCTGTAATGTATCATGGATCTCAGTTGTGCCCCAAATTTTCTGACCAAGGAGATTATGGAGCCACAGATGAATGTGATCGATGACCTACAGTGTGCCTAAGGAGAGTCTCATGGCTTTCACAGAGAACAAACTGGTCAAGCAAATGCCGTGACTCATTCACACAGCTGACACTGACAAAGTATCTACAAAGTGAGGTACAGAGTTATAGGTTGATAAACCCTGAGGGGACTTGACCGATCTCATCAGATACAAAAGTTACATTTTTTTTTTATATAGGTCTTGCTTTGTTTCGGTCTTAACCATTCAGCAGAAAAGTATAAAAATGAGGTATATAAAATAAGTCCATAATCAGTAATTGATATTCTAAATAGGTATCACTCACCTTGAAACAGACCAAATGAGTCACTAATCCAATCCCCAAGAGGAAGAGACCTTGTACTGCATTCATGCCCTATTGATACATAACTCACTTCTCCATTTGACATTGGATTTAATCAATTTTACCTAAGCAATGGCGCTTATAAGCTCATTGGTTATAACCATAGTTTTGGCCCACTTCATGCCCAACCAAGTGAGTTCCATGTTCTCTACCTCCTTAGACCTCCCTAACCTCATGGTTTTCCTCTATAAAAGCCCCTGGAAGAGATAGCTTCCCAGGACAACTCTCTTCGCCCCCCTCCTCTCCCTCTCTCAAGCAAGAGCTTTCTTTCCCCCAAAATATTTTGCTCATAAAAAATAGATTAATATGGCAACCACTGTTAATCAGCTATTCCTATTTTGAAAATCTGTACATATATATTGTTGTACATTACCTGTCTCTGTAATTTTTTTCTATTTTTTTGCTTCTGTTTTTATTCTTCCAAAAAAAAATTAAATTACAAAAAAGATAAAAAATAAATAAGTAAAATAAGGCCATAATAAGCTGAGCTGTAAATGGCTCTAGTGAATTGTTCAGATAACCCACTACTATTGTGGATTGCTGGACTGTGTTGGATTGTCTTGCTGAATTCAAGCACCTATAATAATTGAATGACAATAGAATACCCATCTTTGACAGGACTAAACAAAAAAGGGGATACAAAGGAAGAACATTCTGTGTTTGTATAAACAGTACAGTTAGCACAAATATACAGTACTTTTGCATAATTCTATGAGAAGAAAGATTTGCACTAATAGTGTTTGGACAGGATATCCTGTCTGATTCTCATAATATGGATAGCCACTAGGAATGTAAAAGGTATTAATTATTGAAACTGTACAATTGAACTTTAAAAAAAGATAGGCATATGGCTACATTCTCTTAATTCATTGATTATAGGCATCTGCTCTATTAGTGTTTGTAAATAGAATATCATGCATGCACCTTGTACAATAAAAAAATCACTACTAAACAATATGCAATGTATTAATTATTGAATCTGTCCTACAAAATTTTATTTGAAACTGTCTCCTTACTAATTTTTCTTCAATAAAGTAAAATAATTAAAATAAAATAAAGTCATATTAATATGGTGAGTTGTAAAAGGCTCAAGTCAAAAACTTTGGACACTGCCAGTCTTACGGACAACCCACTACTATTATGGACTATGGGACTATACTGGGATATTTTGCTGAACTCATGCACCTACAGTATTTATATCATAATGGAATACGCTTCTCTGACAAAAGTAACCAAATAAGTAAGATAGAAATGAACAAACATTTTCTATACTCAAAATAGTTAGAATAGATATACTGCTCCATTCTCTTAATTCAATGAGTAGAGCAGTTTGTTCTAATAGTGTCTGAGACATAACATTTCAGTTTTGCTTAAATTATAGCAGTGTTTTATTACTTTACCTTGCTGGGCATTTTAATGCCAGCATTAAGACTGTATAAGTAAACCCTTCCTGTGATTCTGTCAACAGTAGTAGTAAAGTTCTTGCTTTTTTTTTTAGTTGTCAAACAGATCTAAGCAAGAGCCCCATAGTACCTGTAGAGTTTACCTCATATAAAAGAATTGAAATTTTTAAAACAAAGGATATGATGTCTGAATCTTGTACAATGAATAATCACTAAGACAACAATATGCAATGTATTAATTATTGAAAATATTCTAGTAATTGATTGTGAAACTGTCTCATTGCTATGTTTCTCAATAAAATTATTGAAAAAAACACTTTTAACAAAGGTTCTTGAAGTCTTCATATTCTAACTAGAAAACTGCCTCACGACATTTTACATTAAAATTATATAAACTATATTACTAAATCTTCAAAGTAAGGAAAAGACCATGACTTTAAACATCCATAACCATTCCATAAACATACTTGGCCCTGCCATTTCTCCTTTTCCTTAATGAGGGGAGAGATATAGGCTCACCATTGCATTACGTTCCACATGGGCCTTTGTTAACTCAATTTCATGGTTATGCACCCTGGGAAAAATTGCTGAATCTGCTCCTTTACAAAAGAGAAGTATGTCTCCTAAAAACAAAGAATCAGAGAACGTTAGAATTTGAAAATTGGTGTGGAAATTTTAGGAAGAGAAAACTGTTAAGATGGCTTCTAACATATAGCTGCTGTGCATTCCAGCCTGCCTTGCATTGCTTACCCAAGTGAAATGGGACATCTAGAATTTTAATCTGTCTGGAAAACACTTCTTCTGATCATTACGGATACATAAATAAGACAGGGTTTACAACATGAACCTATACACTTCATCCCAGTAAATCATTGGGATGATGTGTATCAAAGAAATGCAGCAGAATTCTCTTTGAAAGTGTAGTCAGTTATGGCTAGGGAACACGCATTGCATCTACAAGTATCAACCAGACTGAAAATCATTTTAAATAAAGTAAACAAGTCAGCGTTGAAAACTGATTTGATTCTTTTCACTGGGACTTGAAATATCCATAATTGAGTACTAAAATTACTGGCTCAGTAATTTTCACCTTACCTAATTCTACAGAATGTAAATGTACTAAAAGACACTATCCTTACGAGGCCAAGAGCTGGAATCAACAAATTACAAAGTACAGTTCTGAGGTCAATAAACTATTAGTAGGCCATTTCCCCTGACATGTCATCATCTAAAGGGGGACACATGAAAATAGGCACACATAAAAGCAGCACAATGTTAACTGTTTTTATTTTCTTTCACATATGCAGCGTGTCTTTAAAAGTCATAAAAAACAAATTTCACGGTCATATACTAAAATCAATTTCTACTTTGTAGTCACACCCCAAAATTTGAATAAAGTAGGATATGTTTCTCCAAGAGTCTCTCTGTATCTTCCCACTCTCACATTAAAGAATTTAGAACAGATTTAATATTAAAAAGTAAACTGCTGGGAAATAAATCAAGAATATTTTGAAAACAAACTTCCTCGGCAGATTTGCATGTGTGCACACATACATATGCAACAGCAAGTCTGTGCATGAAGCACTCTTCTACATGTCTTTCAGAATCTGAACAAAAAGCAAAGCACTATGTATGATCCCAAAGACATAGGGGAGCCTGGGATAATGCTCCTGGTTTCTCTACAAAGGGAAAGCTTTACTCTGTCAAAGAGCCCTGATCTCTGCAATAAAACAAAAGTTCCCTTTCCCAGAAGCCTGGTTCAGTAATTTCCACCTTACCTAATTCTACAGAATGTAAATCAGTAAACCAGCAGCTCTCTATACTGTAGGCTTTCTGGTGCTCAAAATCCCAGCCCATTCAACTATCATACTGTAAAGTTTTTGGTATAACCATTAATGATTATGGTTTATATACCCAGGAAATACGCTTGGCTAATAAAAAGATGAATATTCTGATCCACACAAAAGTCTTCAGTTCCTACCTGTATAGCCAGAATGGAGGAATAAAGTTTCATTCCCAAGAAAATATAATTACTGTTATATCAGGGGTTCTGACATAGACAGCTTGGCAAACTGAACTTAAAGTACCTAAATAAATATGTGAAGTCATGTGTAAACATTACTGCTTTTGAAGACTAGATAATTCTACGCTACTACATGCAATATTTCTCTTTCCTGAAATAGCTGATCAACATATAAAACTACAAATGGAAAAAGAGAAAAAAGTCAAACTTTTAAGATGCAAACCTTCTTTAGTCTTCACAATTACACTCATCCGTCGGCGAACAGCATCAAAGTGTAAAGTGTGAAGAAGTTCATACCTTGGAGAGAAGAAAACGAAAAAAGTAAAACACCTGGGCCACATTGAGTAAAATAAAACACAAGAGAAACAACTTAAGATATTTAAACATTTTAAATGAAAAACAGAGTTGCCCTTTTTCAGTATGGATTGCTGGTTGTGTACATAACTAGTACTTTCCCTTTTCTTTGGAGTTTCTCTGCACATAGAAGCTGCTGTTAGAGAAAATCAGAAAAGGGATCTTTATATACTCTCACTATACTACTTAAGACAGTATCAACTACGTAGTAATGGAGCTCATTACTACATAGTTGATACTGTCTTAAGTAGTATAGTGAGAGCTATCCCATAAAGTCATATCCAAAAGAGTTCCACTCTTCCAATTATTTTTATCCTTCATCTAAAACAGTGATGGAAAAACTTTCAGAACTTTCAATGATATAAATACCCCACTGTGGCACGTGAGTACCAACCATTGACCAGACACAGAGCAAGGTGCCATGGAATAGAGGTGAATATGCTTGTGTTCCTTCCCTGAGACAGGCAAAGGGCAATAAGATAACTATCCTCTCCCTCTCAGTCAGTCAAGTACCAAAACAAAGGCACTTGAAAAGATTATGAGAGTATAGATGAAAACCATCTACAAAACAGCTTCCTAGAACAGGTCATACCTGGGTTGGGTTCTCCAAGAATGATACAATAAGGAAAGTGGAGAGGCATAGCATTCTGAGTGCAGGAAAGAACATCAAAAAATACAGCAAGCAGGACAATACATAATGGGCTTTTAGTTTTCTAATACCCAGAAAACTCACTGATAGAAGAAAAAACAGCAAGAGATGAAGCAAAAAAGATAAGCAGGGACTAAAAACTGAAATAATGTATGGGCTGTTTGCGAAATCCGGTCTTTTATCCTAAAAGTGACAGGAAGCCAATGAAGGGTTTAAAGACTATAGCGACTTAAAGAGATTATTAATCAGATCTGTGTATGAATGGTTGAACTATTAACATGATAGGATACAGACAAGTTCAAATAAGAGGTAATAATTGGAAAAGATGTGAAGATATATTTTCTTGAAAATAAACAACTTATTCATGTACTTCACATAAAAATACTATACCTTGTTTTTGGGGGCAGAGGGCTATTATGCGTTTTTTTTTTTTTTTTTTTTTTTTTTTTTTTTTTTTTTTTTTTTTTTTTTTTTTTTTTTTTTTTTTTTTTTTTTGTGAGGGGTAGGGATATAAGACATCTACACATGCTATTATTTGGCAATGGCCAGACAGAAGAACTCAGTGTGGACTATGATCTTGAGTCTGGTAGCCAGACCAAAGCTCTGAGCTGCTAAACATCTTTCAAGGAACAGTAATATCCAAGTGCCTTCAAAAGTATAGCTTTCACAGATGAGTCTCATGGAACTCTACAGGCCAGAATGGTAGTCAGATAAAAATTTCATCTCAAGTTCAGACAAATTCATATTAATCACAGAGCTTGTTTAAAATCTTCCAGGGTTATTTGTTCTTTGGGGTCTTCCAGAAAAGAGAAAAACTCCACATATTTTTTACCAGAATACAAGACCTGGGGTCCATACTTACGTATCTAATAACAAGAAAAAGGTGTTGGTGAATACCATTATTGGTAGGGCCCGAAATCCCAGAGTGAGTACTTGGGCAATGGACTGCTGAACATTTCATTCATTTTCTGTGGTTTTTCTCATAGCATATGCTAGAGAATTGAAATGGCTTCTATTCCATTTATATGAAACTCTGAATTGGGAAAGCAGAGTTCTATATTTGAAGGTTCACCAGTTTCCTATGGTGACATGCCTCAATCCATTCACAGTTGACTGGCTTAGTAAGTGACAAACATCAAACACAGAGTTACTTACTCTTCTACTTCCCTTCTTTGGTTTTCTACTCTCATAAGTCCATTCCAACTTCCTAAAAATGTGAATCCATACCTATCAAAAACAAGAAGAAAATCCTTTGTGTAGATCTAAAGAACAATTAGTTTCCCCTTGCACTGAGATTATTCATCCTTCTTAATTCATTTCTTTTCTTATCATAGAACATAGCGTAGAGCAAATCAATGTGCAGCCACAATTATTCTAACCAAGACAGAGACAATTAGTAATTTCAATTCTGCAGCTATGATGCTAGTTGATCTTGTAGTCACTTAATCATCTTGGGGACTTGTGGTTAAACCTAGACTGAGTTATCAAATGACATCACAGTTGGTGGGAACACTTCAGAAATAACTTCTGTTGTACAAAGTGACCACTAACATGTGATATGCAAAACATAAAAATTTGGACTTATGGCGAGCATACAAATAATAAGGCATATTGTATATATGTATGCATAATCTTTCTGGATTTAATTGATTAGCTTTGGTAATTTTCCACAAACTTTTAGCTAAAGCAGTTTGGCTTTTTACTAAGCAATGGGAAGCAGCATGAAGAAGGCTACTGAAGTATTTGAAAAACCAAAATAACTTGTTCTCCTGTGATTTTACTTTCCCAGGAGAAGTGCTTACTTTTTTGCTCCTTTTACCAAAGCTATTTCATCTGGCGAGGAGGAGACATAGGTTAATTCAGCTGACTCTGTAGCTCCATCAACAGCATCATTTATTTTAGTTTCTACTGTATGACATAAACACAAGGCACGCAGAAAGAGCTCTTCTCGATTCTGTAGAACAGCAACAGAAGAATGTTTACATTACTTTTATTTGATCACTATGTAGTAGGGCCAGTGAATATAGAAAAGAAATTAATATGAGACAATGTTAAAATCTCTAGTAAACTGAGCAATATAAACGGGTAAGTCTCTATCAAATAAGCTATATATCCTCCTAACCTCTAAAGAAATTCCTGGTTCTCAGCATGCCTTGAGGCCACATTAACTTATTCAAGTTTATTATAATGGCCCCTAAACCAAGTCAGTGACTTATTCATAGGCCTAAATGAGTTCATTTGGTATTTAGTGCAGGGATTCTTTGTCATTTAATGTCATTTAATGCCTAGACATTCTTGGAACTTCAGTGATTCAAAGTGACATTGCTCTTGGAGGTGCTCATTTAAAAAAATTATGATAACACTAATAATCAAGAAAACTTTACTCAAATGCCATTTTCTATAATCCTCTTTATTTATAAGTTCTACTTCACAAACTCCAGAGGTATTAGTAAAATAAGAAAAGTCAGGTATGGTGCTACAGGCCTATAATCACACCACACTGGGGGGCTGTGGCAGGAGGATCCCTAGTTCAAGTGCAGTCTAGGCAATTTAGCAAGACCTCATCTCAAAAAATGTTTAAAAGGGCTAGAGATGCAGTTCATTGTGAAGGCCTTGGGCTCAATCCTCAGTACCACAAAAAATGAAGAAAGGAAACAAAGAAGGTAGATAGACAGGGAAGGAGGAAGAGAGAGAACTGAAAAAAAGGTAGAGCTAAAAAAGATTAAGTTACCACCATGTAACTCAGTTGTGTCCCAAATTTTCTGATCAAGGAGATTATGGGGCCACAGAATAAAGTGATTGATGATGTACAGTGTTGCCAATGGAGTGTCACAGGACAGAAAACATTCTCTGAGGCTTTCACAGAGAGCAAATTGGTCAAGCAATGGCTGTAACTCATCCACATGGCTGACACTGACAAATAATCTACAAACTGCAGTACAGGGTTTCAGGATAAATCCTGAGGGGATTTAACTGACCTTTTCAGATACAAAAGTTACACTTTTTGTTATATAGGTCTTGCTTTGTCTTAGTCTTAACCATCGAGCAGAAAAGTATAAAAATGAAGTATAAACAGTAAAGCCACATTAATATGCTGAGCTGTGGAGGGCTCAGGTCGACAACTTCTGGCATTGCCAGTCTTACAGAGAACCCACTACTGTTATGGACTATTGAACTGTATTGGAATATTTTACTGATTTCATGCACCTACAGTGTTTGAATGACAATGGAATGCCCTTCTCTGACAAAAAAGGGGATACAAATGAACGTCCATTTTGTAACTATATATTCAAAATACTTAGTATAGATATACAGCTGCATTTTCTTAATTCAATAAATAATTTGTTCTAATAGTGTAATAGTGTTTGTGGACAGGATATCATGTCTGCATCTTGTACAATGAATAACCACTAAGACAACAACATGCAATGTATTAATTATTGAAACTGTGCTAGTTATCGGTTCTGAAACTGTCTCATTGCTATTTGTTTCTCAATAAAATTATTTTAAAAAGGTTAAGCTAAAAGAACAAATGGTTATGTAGATATAAAACATGACTGACTTTTTGGGTAAAATAATAATGCAGAAAATGTCACCTTATCTGCTTTGTCAAAATATGTTAAAGATCCATCAGTCTGTGACAATGCTTCAACTTCCTGAGTTTGTCCTTTATATTTGTGCCCATCTATGCAGCATTCAATGAATTCCATGCTATTTTCAGTGAGTGTTCCAGTTTTATCTGTAAATACATAATCCACCTGAAACAAAAACACAAAATAAGTGTTTCTTATATGTGAGTAATTTTTAGTTAGCTACATGGCTTTGCTATTTTCTTTTTTTTTTAATGCATTTAGTACAGGGGATACAGGGCTACAGGATCTCACACGCAGCTCAGACTCATAATGATCCTCCTGTTTTTAGCCTCCCAAGCAGTGGGAATACAAGCCAGTGCCTCCATGCCCAATCTTAGTCACTGTCTCAGCATGCCCCAGGGGTGGGGCTGGCATGGAAAGTCAGGGATTGTTGGCCTCTGAGCTCTGTCCAAACAGGCGCTTTAGTCCACTGAGCTATCAAGTCGACTTGGCTTTGCTATTTTCATATCCATTGAAAATCATTTCTTCTAAGACTTTTTGTGGAATGACAGAGGCAAACGCACAAGAACTTTTAAAGACACTGAAATAGTACCACATGCATCATCTATTCAAATTTAGAAGAATAGTAGGACAGGTAAATATGACTATGAAATCAAGCTGAGAAGTATATAATTTAATTATTTAATATGTTTTAATATACACAAGGTGCATTATAATCAGTTTTCCAAGGAGGAAATAAGACTATATTGAGTACTTACTTTACATAAACATGCATGTGCATTCTCATACACACACACATGCACACATACACACACACACAAATTTAATTACAATTTAAATGAGTTGTGCTATAAGAAAATCAAACAAAATCTGATGGAGTTCCTCCCCACTCAGGAAAAACTCAATTTTTTATAAAAATAGCAGATTGAAAAAAAACAAATTACATCATATTATGAACATAAGAACTATACAATACATACAGGAAGAGGAAATATGTTAAATTATCTAATTAAGAGACATAATAGGATATTAGTGATCAAAAATATAACTGAAATTTCCATGCAATATACATGTTTTTATAAAACATGTAAAAATTCCAGATGGCCAGCCAAATAGCTGAGCAGGTTAAAGCAACTGCAAATAGGTGCAAGGGCCAGGGGTTCAATCCCCAGGCCTGCTGTGCCTGCCCACCTTCCAGGGCATGGTGAGACAGCAATTAAGACTGGGCATGGTGGCACACGCCTGTAATCCCAGCTCTTGGGAGGCCTTAAACTAGAGTCTGATGATCTAGTAGTGAGACCCTGAAAGGTCTTTCCCTAAAATACAAAGCAATTCTAAACTGAAAAACAGTCTATAAAGCTAGTTTAAAGTATAATATATATTTTCATAAATAATGGAAAATAAATAATGAAACAAAGTTTCCATTCAAACAGACCATTCTGAGCATTTCCATTTTATCTCAGGTTTTATCTCTTCTATTTATAACATCTGGCTTTTAAAAACCCACAATTTTATCTTTTTTGGAAATTTATGCTTAAATAGTTAAAATTATGGGCTGACAGGAAAAGGCAAAAGCACAAGATCAAGGTTTTTATTATGTAAGGGAGAAAGATGAACTCCAGCAGTAGTTGCTTTCTAACTATTTTTCAAAGCTTTTCACATTAGGAGCACTGATACAAATATAGCATTCCAATCTTTTATTTTTCCTGTTAGTGAGCCAAATTTGAATTCTCTCTTTAAACTAATCCAGCTACTATTACTCAAGTATCATTTTGATTTTGTCAGTAAAAATGAATTTCTCTGGGGATTTTTTTCCTGGTCAAAATGATTAACTTTCCTCAAATCCTGAAGATTATCCTGGGTTATTTCACATCCTGCACTTGGATGATTATTAGCCTACTGAGTCTTTTTAGCAGTGTCAAAGGTGGTATTTTCACAATACAAAGTATAATTTCTGCACCCACATATATATCTGGGGAGTGTGGGTCTATAAACCTTGAATCTCACAAGTATAACCAAACAAACTACATCTGAATGCAATAAGACTCACACTGCATTATCATATGCATTTGGAGGGTCTGTTAAAAAATCAGAATACTGTGTGCTATTTCTCCAGTTTCTGACTCAGAAGGTATGAGGGGCTAGATAACCTGTATTTCTTTCTGAATACCCAGGTGATGCTGATGCTGTTGTCTCACAGAACCACGGCCTCAATACATGCTATATACTCAGGAAAAGGAGAGAGGGAACAGCTGTGATCTATATTATTTTAAAAGTAGGCTCATACTTAAAGGAAAAAGATAAAAGCAGAAGTTCCTGCTTGACTCTGCCTTGCAGGTAGCCTCTTCCTCTTTAATGATAACTTTGTGCTTCCTGAGTAAGACTCCTCTATATCAGAAAATTGAAACTCATCAGTTTATGGGTTGAAAGTATAAATGCATGATGTTATGAAATTCATTTCTTGAACCTAACTCCGATAAGATATGGTATGATAGAACAGCCTTTTGTATCCTAATAAGGCAACTGATAGCTGGGGCTATCTAGCCAGCTTCTGAAGTGTGGGTTGTGGGCCAGCAAGATAGCTCAGAGGAATAAGCACATGCTTTGGAAAGCACAGAGATAGGGGTTCAATCCCTATTCCAGCATACCATGCTCGACCCACCTAGGGGAGTGCTAAGCTGGTGACTGAGTCCAGGAGTAGTGGTGCACACCTGTAATCCCACCACAGGGGAGGTTGAAAACAGGAGAATCACTTTGAGTCCGAGGTGCGCAGTGAGACACTGTACCAAATACATAAAAGAAAAAAAGTGTGGGTTTCTGAATCACCACCCCCTTTCTTTCAGGTGGAGGTTGGCAATGGAGATGGAATTTGGGGCCTCAAACCCACTAGCTAACTACTCTCCCACAGAACTACACATCTAGCAATCAGCTGGTTTTAAACCCTCAGTCAGAATTCCTGAGGGCCTGATGGGGGGTTAGAGGGGGTTCCCTCCACCTGGCAAGTTGGACAGTAAATACAACTATATTGGCTGAAGGTACAAACAGCTCTTGCTTCTCAATTTAACCTTACACTATCAGTTTGGCAGTGGACTGAGGGAGAGTTTTCTCCTAGACTACTGTTTCCTTTAGTATAGATGAGCACAGTGGTCTAAACCTAATTACCATTCCAAGTGTGAAAAAGGTTGATTATAAATAAAAAGACAAAATCATAGTTGAGGGTACAGGAATAAATGAGTGGCCTATATAATGAGGCAAATTCAGAATCATGTTAATACCTCAAAAGGTGTTCACAGCTAGCTCAATTATACTAGATATCCAAAAAGATGGAGAAGTAGGTTTTCTCTAAATCTTCTTTTGGAACCTGAGAAGGTTAGAAGGGAAGCCTAGAAACCTTAGTGACTGTACCTAGACACATTTTCAATGAAATGGACAAATAAAAATTATCAGGGGGTCAGGGGATGGCTCAGTAGAATAAGTGCTTCCCTGGCAAGTGCAAGCGCCTGAGTTCAATCCCCAGTTCCCCCCCAAAAAAAAAAAATTATCAGTGACTGAATGGAAATCTTTTAATGCACCAGCCACTTTTAAGTTCTGTATCCTTGGATCATCAATATTGGAAGATGGGGTAAACTGTGATATTGTGAAATAATATTTGTACTTCATCTCTTTTTTTTTTTTTTTTTTTTTTTTTTTTTTTTTTT
>PVKA01044310.1:5302-16350 GCA_004027165.1 Ctenomys sociabilis | reverse complement strand
TACAGCCTCCCAAGAGCTGGGGTCACAGGTTCACACCACCACACCCAGTCTCAATTGCCATCTCAGTGTGCCCCAGGGGCAGGGTCAGCACAGCAGGCCTGGTGATCAAATCCTCCCCTCTCCACTGTAATCCAATGAGTTATTTGGCTGGCCTCCATGTTTTCTTTAAAACTCATTTTTTTTCTGGTTTATTTTTTGTTTTGTTTTCGTTTTTGTTTTTTTGAGACAAAGTCTTGCTGTATAGTGCAGGCTGGCATTGAATTTAGTATGTCACTCATGCTGGCCTTGTATTTACAGCAATCCTCCTGCCTCAACCTCCTAAATGCTTGGATTACAGGTGGGTGTCACCATGTGTAGCTCAGGATCTACTCTTGCATATTCCTTTCACGTTGAGGGGCTGGGGAGATGGCTCAGTGGAATAAGTGCTTCCTTGGCAAGCATAAGGGCCTGATTTTAATCCCCGGTTCCACCAAAAAAATAAAAAATAAACACTTTGACTTTTGAAGAAAGTTAAGCATCAGGAGTCTCATACATGGGCCTGGAATTCAGATGTTCTCTATAGTTGAATGAGCCCTTGGGAAAATCCACTGGATTTTAGACTGCAAAATCAATTAAGAATGAGAGCAATAGCAACTCTTAGAAAAACTGAATGTTGGGAATTACAAGGATGAACTTAAAGACCTGAATATTTTATTTGTTTCTTAAAATTTTCTTTAAACCTACCCAAGACCTTAAGTGAATGTCATAGATACTAACACGCAGGATTTCCATGTTCACCCAAAAGCCTTCTTTTTAACACAGTTTTTCAGTTTCCATGTGTAAGAGTTTTTTTTAAAAAGATATCTTTGATGTTAACTTCTAATTTTATTGCATGTTGGCAGGATAATTTAGTCTCCATAGCAATTCTTCAAAATTCCTTTGACTTTCTTTTTGACCTAATGCATTAAACTATTTTTGTAATTTTCTCAAGTGCTACTGAAAAGAAAGTACATTCTCTGCTGGATGCAGAGGTTTACACAATAGGTAGCTTACATGCTTGCATTGTTCAGGTCTTTGATTCTTTTCCTTTTTCTTTTTTGTTTTTCATTTCCTGAGAGGTTATTGATGTAATTCAATAGCACTAAAACTATATTCTCTATGAATTAATTAAGATATAGTAAATTATTTCTTTGAAGTAAATTTTAATTAATTAATTATTATTATTATTATTTTTTGTGAAACTCGGGATTGAACTCATGCCCTTGTGCTTGACAGGGAAGCGCTTATTCCACTGAGCCATCTCCCCTGCCTCTGTGAAGTAAATTTTAGAGAATTTTAAAATTGGTTTTTTCTTTTTTTTTTTTGGCAGAACCGGGGCTTGAACTCATGCCCTTGCGCTTGCCAGGGAAGCGCTTATTCCACTGAGCCATCTCCCCAGCCCCATAACACATTTGATTTTTTTTTTTTTTTTTTTTGGCGGAACCGGGGATTGAACTCAGATTCTTGGGCTTATCGGGGAAGCCCTTATTCCACTGAGCCATCTCCCCAGGCCCTGAGAATTTTAAAATTGGAAAGAATATAAAAAAGGATCTGGTCAAATGGAGAGGCATTCTATCCTTTGGAAAGGGATGAACTAATGTTAGGATGTGGCTTCCCCAAACTAATACATACAGTGGATACTATCTAATAAAAATTCTAATTGGATCTTTTGATACTTGATAAATCTGTTTATTTATTTATCTATTTGGTTTTCTTTGAAACAGGATCTCACTAGGTAGTGCTGACTTCAACCTTCTAGCCTCAGCCTCCAGAGTGCTGGGATTGCATGTGTGCCCAAACATGCCCTGTGTATACATTTTCCTTTAAATTAACATGCGTTATAGTTTGTGTCTAGTTGTTCCCCCAAAGCCTCATGTAGTCAAAGGGTGGGGACTTCTAGAGTTTGTGATTCACTCATGATTCACTGGGATTATGTGTGATCCAAGGCTGGGATTATGGGGTATGAGTACTACATCCCAGAGAGACTGGGGTCAGAGAGTCTGAGTGTAGTATAAGAGACAGAGAGAAGATTTTCTGCAGCCATTGGTCTTTGTTGTTATTGCTGTTTAGCCCCCATGACCTGCTGCTCTCTGCCATGTGCCAGCTGAATATGACTGCAACTTCCAGTTACTGTGAGCTAAATAAGCCTTTCCTTCCTTCATTTTGGGTGTTGAGTATTTGTCCCAGCAATGAGTGAAGAGGAACTAAGACAGAATTTGGTACCAGGAGTGGGGTCACTGCTGTAGCTAAACCTGACCATGTGGATTACAAGTTTTTGGGACTGGTTTAAGAGATAGGAAAGATTCTGAGATGTCGCCTACAAGAGAAGCATTGGAAGAGCTTTGGCTGTTGTGTTTGGGAGACTCTGGTCAGAGCTCAGAAGACCAGAAGGCTGGTAGAAAGTCGGCCTTTAAAGACCAGGGTGGGGAAGTTTCTGCTGGGAAGAAGGACTGCATTGGTTGTTGGACTCCAGATGATTTGTGCTATGATTTGGCCAAAAGACTATCTGAATTTTGCTCATGTCCAGAGACTTTGCCTAAGACTGAGTTTAAGTATGGCAGACTGATTAATCTTTCAAAAGATATTTCAAAGCAGCCAAATATTGGGGCAGTTGTATGGCTATTATTGGGGGCTTTTAGTCAGATTTATGTTGAGAATGAAGAGCAAGGAGCCCAGCAAGATGGTCCAAAATGTTGTGAGTTTGACCAGAAAGGAAGCAAGCACCAAGAAAGCTGTGGACTGCAAAGATGGAGCTGAGAGGATCTCCATTATGGAGAAGGAACAAGAGAATAGAAAGGATGGTCTGAGAGCATCACAGGAGGTGGCAGGTCTCCACCCTTTGCAGCCTCAGAACTGCAAAGGTCAGGGACTTTGCCTTGAGAAGAAAGCTGCAGAGCCCCATGTTCTAGAATGGCAGCAGCAGCTACACCACATTCCAGAATGGTGCCAGCATGGAGAATTTGTTCCTGGGAATCAAGGTCAGAGTGCTCAGCTACCCAGGCACTCAACCCCTAAGGTCAAGAAAAAAGAAAACCTGCTTACTGCTCCAGCTGGCAGCAGACCTCAGCATCATCCATGTGGTAATGGTTTTAAGAGCATGCAGAATGCAAGAGTTATGAGGTTAAGAAGGCTTCCACCTCAATTTCAGAAGGCCTGGGAGGCCAGGCTATATTCCCCCAAGAGGGCTGTGTGTGAAGCTGTCAAAGAGAAACCTATTCAATGGAAACCCCAGAAGGTTGGAAAAGCCAGGAACGTGGATCATCTAAAAGAAACTGAAAGGAGGGAGCAAAGTAAGCCTGAGAAAGAAGCCATGGGAGCTACAACCACCAGAAGTGCCGTAGGGGCAGAGCCATGTAAGGCCTTTGGAGCTCACAACTCAGTGCAGACTGCTTCGGATGTTCCAGTTGGAACTATGGGATTTAATGTTTGCCCTGCTGGATTGTGGACTTGTGTTGGTCCCCGTGTTTTGTATTCCCCTGTTGTTTGCAGCTTTTGGACTGGTAATATCTTGTGCCTTTGAATGTTGGATGTGTTTAACTTTTGTTTTGTACAGCAGCTCACAGCTAAGAGTTTGCCTTAGATCTTGGAAGAGACTTGGGACTTGACTTTTCAGCAATGCTGAAACTGTTGAAATGGCATATGCTGCAGGGTACTAATCAGCTTTTCTTCTGGATGGTTAACAACCTAAGTTCACAGATCAAAATTGGAGAAATAGAAGAGCTGCAAGGCCAGCCAACACTTTGGCCCTAGCCTTTCAAGGTCAGCGAAGACTCAGGACATAGGAGAACCTGTCCTGTAACATCATGAAACTCAGTTGTGCCCCAGATTTTTTGAACAAGGAGATTATGGAGCCACAGAGGAAAGAGACTGATGATCTATAGTGTGCCTGGGGAGAGTCACATGGAGAGAAAACTTTCTCTCAGGCTCTCACAGAGAGTAAACTGGTTAAGCATTGGCTGTGACTCATCCACATGGATGACACAGATAAAGGATCTACAGAGTAAGGTACAGGATTACAAGATAAACCCTGAGGGGACTTCACTGACCTCAGCAGAAATAAAAGCTACATTTTTTGGTATATAGGTTTTGCTCTATCTCTGTCTTAAACATCCAGCAAAAAAGTATAAAAATGAGGTATATAATGCAGGGCCATAATAATAAGTTGAGCTGTATATGGCTACAGTCAACAACTTCTTCAGATAACTCACTATTATTGTGGAATGCTGGAATGTGTTGGACTGTGTCATCGAGTTCAGGCACCTAAATTGGTTTAATGACAATGGAGTGCCCATCTTTCATAGGTCTAGACAAAAAAAAAGGGGGGATACAAAGGAAGGACCATGATGTGTGTGTAAAAACAGTACAGTTAGGATAAATATGCAGTGCTTCTGCATAATTCTATGAGAAGCAAGATTTGCACTAGTAGTGGTTGGACAAGATATTATGTCGGCTTCTAGTACTATGGACAGACCCTGGGGAGATAACAAGGTAGAAAGTGTTAATTATTGAATCTGTGATATAATCCAGCTATAAAAAAATAAGAAGTATACAGCTACACTGTCTTAATTCATTGATCAGAGACAGCTGCTATAATAATGTCTGTAAGTATAATATCTTGTATGCACTTTATACGATACCAAAACATTATGAAAACATTTTGCAATGTATTAATTTATTGAATCTGTCCTGTTAATTTGTCTTGAAACTATCTCATTGCTATTTGTTCTTCAATTAAAAAAAAAAGAAAGAAAAGAAACCGTTGAGACTTCCAGCAACTCTTAGAGATGGACTAAAATGTCTTTTGCACAAAAGAATGTGAATGAGACTTTGGGGGTCCAGGAGTGGAAGGTTATGGTTTGTGTCTAGTTGTCCCCCCAAAGCCTCATGTAGTCAACGGGTGGGGACTTCTAGAGTTTGTGATTATCCACTGGGATTATGTGTAATCCAAGGCTGGGATTATGGGTCTTAGTACTGCTGGGATCATGGATGTGAGTACTACATCCCACCCTGGGGCAGAAAGCCTGAGTGTAGAATAAGAGACAAAGAGAAGACTTTCTGCAGCCATTGCTCTTTGTTGTTGTTGCTGTTTAGCCCCCATGACCTGCTGTTCTCCGCCATGTGCCCCTCTGCCTTGGAGCCAGCTGAATATGGACTGCAACTTCTAGTAACTGTGAGCTAAATAAACCTTTCCTTCCTTCATTTTGGGTGTTGAGTATTTGTCCCAGGAACGAGAGAAGAATAACTAAGACAATATGGAATACTAAAGTTCCAAGAATAGTTAGTCTTTATAAAGAGCAAAGAGCTCATTACTTACCCTGCATTTGGGGGCTCAAAGCAGGAAGATTGCCTGAGTCTGAGGCTAGCCTAGGTTAGTGAGACCCTGTGTCAGAAATCCAAAACACAACCACCCCCGGAATAAAGATAGTACTGTAAGCAAAGGATATGAGCAGGCAATTTACTAAAGTAGAGGGTCCTCCCAAGGGAACAGACACTAAAGAAATGTGTAAAGTCTTTATAAAAAGATGATTACAAGATATCACTTTATGTAGTAGCTAGGTACAAAATTAGAACACCGTTGGCTGGCAGCATGAGGATACGGAAGCCCTCATGAGTTGCTGGTGAGAAAGAGGACTTGGGATTAGGGTTAAGTGATAGGGTTAGAGTTGGGGTTAGAGGTTAACAGTAGAAGCTACAGTTAGACTTAGCATTAGTGGCTAGGGTTAGGGGTTAGTGTTAGGTGGTAAGGCTGGGTTGGTACAGCTGTTCAGAACAATCTTGCACTGCAGATTCAAAGCAAACATATCCATGCAGCATAACTGAGAATCTCACTTCTTGTACCTGTCTATCTATAGCTCCTCGACAGAGCCTCAAGGCAAGATGGATAAAGATATTTTTGCAATGTTACCTGATGGAATAGAGAAAACTTTAAACATGAAAGTCCATCCCGTGAGGAAAAGTGAAAGATGTGGATATCTAAGGTGTAATGATCTTCCTGCCTGCACCTCCTGACTGCTTGGATTGCTGGCATGCAATTAGGAGATACATATTAGGTATGTACACAGTAACTACAAAATCAAGGCTTAGAAACAAAACAAAACACCCTACTAAGCAGAATGTAACCATGCCATGTATATAATGATTTGTGCACACAAAACAACAATCTACATTTTAAAATGTGTACAGTCCACAGAACGGGGATACTGAGAGTTGAAGCTGAAGTCAGAGGTAGTAGTCCACAGCAAGGGTCCTCCAACACCCTTGGTCCCCTTCACCCCTTGGCCAGGTCATATCAGGTTATGCACATCAGTGACCCAGTGGTCTTGAGTCAGCCAGTGCCACACGGCACTCCTAATGCCATTGTGGTGGGGAACAGCAGATGGGACTCTGGCAGTGGGGGGTCCCATGTGCCCAGCATGTTGGGGTGCAAACAAAACTGACTGACTGTGGTGTGGCGGGCCCTAAGGAACAGAGGCTAGAGTGGCTTCATGCTAGGAGTAAAGGTACTGTCAGTGGCTGCAGTACACACCCCTTAGTTAATGACCAAGTCATGCACCCGTATCTAGTTGTTGAATGAGCTGGCTGCTAAATGACAGCCTGTATACTGTGCATGCATATAATATTCAACACCAAGAAATGGTCAAGGGGACATGCAACTTGAGGACTTTGCTTCTTCTTTTTCCTTTTTCTTTTTTTTATATATTTGGTACAGGGTTTCACTACATAGTTAGGACTTGTAGTAATCCTCCTGTTTTCAGCCTCCCCAGTGTGAGGGTTATAGGTGTGCCCAGGGGCCAGGCCAGTGCAGCATGTGGTGCTGGGGATCAAACCCGGGTGCTTAGTCCACTAAGCTATTTCGCCAGCCCTGATCAGACTTGTAGTGATCCACCTGTTTACAGTCTCCCAAGAGCTTGGATTACAGGCCCGCACCACTCTGCCCATTCTCAATTATCATCTCAGCAGGCCCAGGGATGGGGCTTGCATGTCAGGCTCAGGGATCGAACCCCCGGCCCCTGTGCCTGCTTTCAGGCACGTTAATCCACTGAGCTACTTGGCAGGCCCTGTTTGCAGAACTGTTACATGCAGGACTACAGTGTAGAACAGAACATAAATTACTGAATTGTACAGTACAACCAGCGAGAATTACAGCACTATATAAACAGAATGTATCATACACAAATACAGCACTGCTGCTCTATAAACAACAGAACCACACAGAAAAAGGATGGGTCATGGGTCCAGGCAGCAGGCTCTAAGTTCCGCTTTTAAACAGGTCAGTTGCTCAGCAGGGGCTCTGTGTATGCTGTGGGTTCGAGCAGGGGCTGAGGAGACAGCCAGGTGTTATCCACTTGGCCAGATGCACAGGCAGGTGGTGCTATCGGGGCCCCTGTGTGCCAGAGCCGGCAGAGGCCTGTGGACCAGGGATTGAACTCAGACTCTTGAGCTTGCCAGGTAAACGCTTATTCCACTGAGCCATCTCTCCAGCCCCCTACCAGTTCTTTCTTATTATGAATCACCCTTAAATTTGATGACCCCTAAAATCACTTTGCATGTGCTCATACTTCCTGTGGGTCTGCTGGGCAGGATTTAGCTGAGTGGCCTTCCCACTGTTCTTTTTTTTTTTTTTTTTTTTTTTTTTTTTTTTTGTCTTTTTGAGACAGGGTCTCACTATGCTGTTCAGGCTGGCCTCGAGCTCACTTTGTAGCTCAGGCTGGTCTCGAACTCACAACAATCCTCCTGTCTCAGCCTTCCGAGTGCTGGGATTATAGGCATGCACCACCACGCCTGGCCTTCCCACTGTTCTTACTTGAGGTCCGCATGCAGGGGTCAGGACTGCCTAGGGCAGAGTAGTTCAGGCTGGCCTTGAGCTCACAGTGGAACCCAGGTTAGAAACTTGCTGTCCACAAATCTTTCATCCAAGACTTCTTCATGCTGTGGTGGACACTTTCCAAGAGGGTGAGAGCAGAACATGTGAGGCCTCATTCAGCAGCTCAGAAGATACATGTATTTCTCGCACATTCTGTTAGTCAAAGCAAGGCACATGGCCAGTCCAGATCCAAAGGGTGTGGAAATAGATTTCATTACATAATGTGAGGAGCTCTGCACAGTGTGCACAGCCATTCTAATCCCTCAGAAAGGGAAAGGAGAATTCAAAATAAAAACCGAGTGGAGTTATAGGAAGAGGAGAGTTCTATATGATGCATTTTGTAGTTTAAATGTGTAACTGATTGCTGTGCAAAGGAGCTGTGTTGAACCAAGTTTCCAATGCCTATGTTAAGCACAGTTCTAAGGGACCCAGAGCTTCCAATGAGAATGCCTGACTCTTTAGGGTGAGTCCCTGCAGCTTCAGCATGCTGCTGGCTGCTCAGCTAGAAACCCAGCTAGGGCTCAGCTAGGGCTGGTGTACACTGAGCTCCTGCTTTGTGAGGAGAGAAAGAGTATTCCTTTTGAGCACCTTAGGGCCGTAATTTGTGTAAAGGCTCAATGAACAGACTACTTTTATGCAAATATCCTTTTATGAACTGTGAAATTCAGGTTATACAATTTGTTTCAAGAACTTAACTGCAAAAGCAATGCTGGTGACTGAAACATCAGTGGTCATAAATGAAGCCAGTTTCAAGAAAAACTTTGAATGTCCCTATCTACTGTGTTCAGGATAAAATGGGGGCAGTGTGGCTATTAACTGGGATGGTTAATTTGAATGGATGGAGTGACACTCGAGAGATGATAGCCTGTGCTGTCACTAACCATCAGTGGGTTGACCTGTTGATAAAGTCATGGGTCCTAAAGGCTGCTAGGATATAGGCCCTGACGTTTGGGGCTAGCTCTGGTCCCCAGAGCCTTCCTCTCTGCTCTTTCTCTGTTCTCTACTTCTCATATAACACATATCGAGTGTCTTTTCTCTACCATGTCCTCTGCAGTGATGGTTCTACCTTAGAACCAGTCTACTGTGGACTGAACCTCCTGAAGTTCTGAGCTGACAAATACAGGCATGATAGAATTGGAGTCTATAATTTCTTCTGAAGATTCAAAACCTGCAAGTTTGGGGTTTGAACACTTGATCTTTGTGGTCCTAACTGGAGCAGTAAAATGCATGGAGATAGAGAAGAAATTCTCATTTCGAAAACACACCTGACCCCTCCTCCAGCATTCTCTGGCACTCTGAGATCTGGTGTAGGGAGTGGATTTGGGTCCCTAATCTGCTGACCTCTGCCTCTCTGCCAGCTGAGTTAGACAGATGTGAGCAAGTGAGGGACAACTACCTGCTGGTAAACCTGCTAACTTCATCTGGAGTGATGCTGTTATGGCATCATATGTAACAGTGGCAAGCTCATATAACGTGCTGGGCCCAGTGGCACGTTCCTTCTTGTTCCTTTACCCTCTCTGTTTGAATAAACAGATGTGGCACTCATTTGGCTGCAGACCTGCTTGAAAACTCTTCCCAGGTCTCATTTTCTGCTCTTCTTTCTCATAAGGTACGACCCATGTTCGCTGTCCTCTGAGCCCACAGGCCAGGGTGCTGAGCAGCCCCGGGGTAGCTCAGAGATCAGTGTTTTCCTCGAAGTCACCGCTCGACCTGGTTCCCACTGTGGTGTGGGCAGGCAAGCTGTGTGTACACTTCTCCACGAGGCTGCTGTTGTGAAAACCTTTGCCACAGATACAGAAACAAGGCCCTGGCTCTGTCGAGGCGAGTGCCAGTAACTTTTCTCTTATAACCTCTGGGACACAATTGCATCAGCTCGGACATGTGACTGGGAAGAGAGTTCCAGGACCATCTGGTGAAGGCCAACTGTTTGGCCTGGCGACGGCAAAATGCCCCAGGCAAATCAGTTCTGACTCAGCCATGGAAAGTGAGTTTGCCCTGGTGAAAGCCAGAGTGCTCCTCAGTCAGGTTATGTGCCTAGGGAGCAACTTCAGCACTGTGTTTTCTGGGCTAACGCAAGCAATAAATTCTGCTTTAGGACACACCTCATACAGCTAAATCCCTTTATTTATTCCTTAGCAGTTGTTAGCAGATACTGTCTCAGAGACTAGAGTACTCTCTTGGTCTGTTTATGTCGCTATAGCAAAATAGCAAGCAGTCAGCAATTCATAAGACATCTACTTTCTCACGGCTGGCAGGGGCTGGGAGTTCAAGGCCAGGGTGCTGGCAGGTGCAGTGTCTTGCCGCTGGCCTCTTACTCCAAGGGTTGCATCTGGGTGTTCATGGAAGGAATGAAAGGGCAGAAAGGAGAGGGGAGCTGTGTCCCTCAGGGAAGAGCAGAGGCACAAACTTGCTGCCTTGAGCTCTTGTGTACTGCCTTTATCCATCCAGATGGGGCCTCGGGTGGGACCTTCTGCAGCGCTATTGCCTTAGGGGTTGGGGACCAACGTGGATTTCCGAGGGGCCACAAATACTTAGACCAAAGCAACACAAGATAAGTAAGACCTAACTTCTGGTCTCTAGGGCTCACGTAGGGGTCTCAGCAAAGAGAGGGAAGTTTCAAAAACACCCATGCAGGGCATGCACTTAGAGAGAGGAGGACAAGGCTCGGGGTGGTGGGAGGGGCAGGGGTGCTGTAGGAAGGGTGCTTGCATGCAGTCCTGCAGAGAGAAACAGGCATTAGCTAGCAGAGAAGTTCCGCGAAGATGGAATAGGGCGTCCAGACCAGGGGTGCTGCCTGCAAGGTGCGGAAGAGGTCAAATGGAGGGGACCCTCAGCTGCAGGCTTATGGTTTGTCCTCCGGGAAAAGGGAGGCATCTCGATGAGGGATCCCTCAGTGGGGAAACCACGTCTTCGTGTGTTTTGGGGAAGCTGCAGCGCTGTGGGGAGAGTCCCGCGTGTTTGGGGGAACCGGGCTGGGTGGGTGACCTGGTTCAGCCTCCTGGACCATGGCTGCAAGAAAGAAGCAGCTGCGTTCAGCAGAACACAGACCCTGGAGCCAGGGTGCAGAACGAAAGTGCTGGCGGGCACCAGGAAATGTCACCGGCCCGGGACAGGCAGCAGAGACAGCGACACTAGGAAGGGAGGGAAGGATCCCGAGATAATGTAT
>PVKA01044309.1:0-16253 GCA_004027165.1 Ctenomys sociabilis | reverse complement strand
TCTGTAGTTCCTTTGTCTGTGTCATCCATGTGGATGAGTCACGGCCAATGCTTGACCAGAATGCTCTCTGTGAGAGCCTGAGAAAAAGATTTCTCTTCATGTGACTCTCCCCAGGCACACTATAGAACTTCAATCTCTTTCCTCTGTGGCTCCACAATCTCCTTGCTCAGAAAATTTGGAGCTCACCTGAGTCCCATGACTTTTGAAGCCAAAGTTGAATGTACAAATTAATATCTTTAAAAAAAGAACACCTAGAAAAAGAAACACACACAGTGTTTATCTGTTCTGTTCTTGGTAGATACAAAATATGTTGACTGAGCTAAAAATTAAAAGCATTGCATGATATTATTGGAATTTATTCATATAATAATTCTCTTTCAAATTGTTTTCTCTGTAAATTTATTTTGTTAAAATTTGAGTATTGACCAATTATTTTTCTGGATTTTGTATATTATATATAATCTCTCTATTATTCAGATGTCATAATCCAACAAATTAGATGAGAGGAATGCATCTGGTTTCATGAACCACTTTAGTAACAGTACTTTCTGCAAGGCAATGCTGGTGACTCTATTTTTTTTTTTTTTTTGGTGGAACTGGGCATTGAACTCAGGCCCTTGCCCTGTGGAATAAATTCCACTGAACCATCTCCACGGCCCCAACTCTGTTAAATAGTGCAATGGCTGTTTTTAAAAGGTCTTCCAAAGGTCTTTTAATATTTTTGCATTTTTCAAAATATTAACATATTTATAACCCTGTTTCTACCTCTTCCATTCCATATGTCCTTAGAGTAAATAGGGTAGGGAGCAATGTGTTTCAGAAAAAGCTATAAAGAAATTCCAGCTCAGTGGGTTATATGATCTGATCATGATGAAGTAAGTTGATGGCAAAACTAAGCCTAGAACACAGATGCCATGGGTCTTAATTTTGTTTACCTCTTTTTTTCTTTGTTACTCTCAAATGGTGAAATTCTGTTTCCTCAGTTGAGGCTAAAATGGATAATTTATGTGGTCACTTATTCAACTATTTATTGAAAACATACAGTATATACTATTGAATGGTAAAGATTTAGCTAAGCTGCTTTTAATTTCTCATATAAGCTTTGGGCCTCCAAGTGAAGAGCTTTGAAGGGATTAGTGTGATATTAATTGAAATATTATTGTTCAGATTCTAATAATTGATAAATGTGACCAAATAGTCTTTAAAATAAGAATTTCCTAATACTTAAGAAATATACAGGTAATTTACCTGTAGAAAGTTCCAAGGTTAAGATTTCAATTGATAACTCTGCTGAATTAGTCACGGCATCATTTTGATGCGTATGGTTTCAGATATGGCATGTGCTCACCGACAATGCATGTTGTGGGTGCTCTCACAAATAATACTGCATTATTACTTTTAAATTTAGTGTTTCCTGAGGGGATTTGACTGACTTTGTCAGATACAAGAGTTACATTTCTTGTTATATAGGTCTTGCTTTAACTTGGTCTTAACCATCCAGCAGAAAAGTATAAAAACAAAGTATAAAAAGTAAGGCCATATTAATATTCTGAGCTGTGAAAGGCTCAAGTCAACAACTTCTGACATTGGCAGTCCTATGGATAACCCACTACTATCATGGACTGCTGGACTATATTGGAATATTTTGCTGAATTCATGCACTTACAATGTTTAAATGACAATGGAATAGCCTTCTCTGACAAAACTAAAAAAAAGCGGGGATACATATGAAGGACCATTTTGTATCTGTATATTCAAAATAGGTAGAACAGATATATAGCTACTTTCTCCTAATTCAATGAGAAGATTTATACTAATACTGTTTGAGGACAGGATATCATGTCTGCATCTTGTACAATGAATAATCACTAAGAAGACAACAATATGCAATGTATTAATTATTAAAACGGTCGTACTAATTGGTTTTAAAACTGTCTTATTGTTTGTTTTTCAGTAAAATTATTAAAAAATAAATTTTAAATGTTCTTTGAAATTCACATGTGCTGATTGATCTACTTCATTGTTTGTGTGTTGCATGTTCTATAGTCATATTCCACAATCTATAGCTTTTCCCTTACTGATAGGCATTCTGGTAAGTTGTTTCCAGTTTTCCCTTTTGTAAACATCACCTCAGGGAAAAATTAATATATTTTTCTCAGTAGTGGATAACTGAGATACCTAGTCACATTAAACATTTTACAAGATGTTCAGAAAGTTGATTTAAAGATTGTTGACCTAAGATTTAGTCTTTGAGTTTTTATTTTTCCATGCATTTACCCAAATGTGATAGCATAAAAACTTGTTTTTGTCAATCTAATGACTTAAAGAATGTGATTATTTCAAAGTTATTTATTTAGAAAATATTTTCACGTTTATTGGTCATCCCTTCTGTGAATTGCCTATTCATTGTTTTGTCATTCTTATATTCTCATGAACTTCTATAGTGTAATATTTTGTCTGTTAATTATATTATGTATTTACTTTGTCTGTTTATCTATGGTGTTTTATGAAACCTTAATTTCAGACAAGTATTTTTCTACATGTATAATACTTAGAAACATCAAATTTATTGGTTTTTAGTATAACTGGCCCTTTGCAGCACTTTCTTGGAGGCATTTTACTTTGCTATTTGTAGTCTTAAGGACTTAAAAAACTGCCTTTTAGTTGTGGTACAAGTTTAGATGTTAAGAGATACAAAGATAAAAGAAGCCTATATCTCACATGTGCCCATTTCCTCTAATATTAACAACATTCATAATACATTTGTTGAAACTAAAAAAATTACTGCTGGTACATTACCTTCAACTAAAACATAGAGCCTGTTCAGATTTCATAAGTTTATCCACCAGTAGTCATTTTCTGTTTCAGGGTCTCATGTAGAATACAGCACTGAATTTAGTAATTTAGTTTCTGTAGCCTTCTGAATTTTGGCATCCCCTCTTTGTTTTTCATAAGCTTAATTGTATTTAAGAGTACTGGTCCAGGACTGGTCAGATAGCTCAGCAGACTAAAGCTCCTACTTTGGCAGAGTGCAGTTACCAGGGTTCCAGCCCAGGAGTGCTGTACCAGCCCCGTTCCCCAGGTGTGCTGAGACTGCCATTGAGACTGGGCGTGGTGGCACGCACCTGTAATCCCAGCACCTGGGAGGCTGAAAAACAGGAAGGATCACTATGAGTCCAATGTGAGTCTGTAGGGTATAGAGGGTGTCAGTAGTGAGACCCTGTATACCCTCTGTACCCTACAGACCCTGTCCTAAATTCATTAAAAAAAAGAAAGAGTTCTGGTCCTATATTTTGTAGAATGTATTTTGATTTGAGTTTGTTTGATGTTTTGTACATGGTTGCACTGGTCTTAAAAGGTCTGGGATGAACGTGACAGGTTTGAGTGACAGAGGTTTAAGGATTTTCTTTTTACATCATATCAGATGTTACATGATACTGATATGACATCACAGATAATGTCAGTCGTTTTTTTTTTTTTTCTCTGATTTTTAGGGAAGGGTCTACAAGGTGTTCAGGGTCTCACTACTAGATAAAACTTGTAGTGATTCTCCTGTTTACAGCCTCACAAGTGCTGGGACTACAGGTGTGCAAGCAACCAGAGCCCAGTCTCAATTGCTGTCTCAACGTGCGGGGGTGGGTGTGGGGGGTGGGGTGAGGGGGTCGGCAGCAACATGCAGGCTCGGGGATTGAACCTCTGGCCCACGTACCTGCTTGTAGGTGCTTTAATCCACTGAGCTATTTGGCCGACCCTGATGGTGTTAGTCTTCATCACTTTGTTAGCATAATGCCTCTCAGTTTTGTCCACTACAAAATTAATATTTTATCTTTTCCATGCTATCTTTGATATTCATCATTAAATTCAATACACACTCAAGAAGAGTGGAAGCCTCACCTCCTAGGAGGAAGTATGTATATACATTATTTTCCTTAAAAAAATTTTATTTTAAAGAGAAAAAGCAATTTCAAATTTAGATAATAGGAGAGAATAATGGTTAATATGTTGTGTATTGTTATCTTCAAAGTAGTGACTCAGAGCACAAGTTACAGGCATGAAAAATTGTAGAAACAATATTAGTGCAAACCTTTCTTTTCAATGAATTAAAAGAAATTAGTAGTGTAAAACTACTAATTTCTTTTTCCCTTTCTCCTTATCACTTTTCCCCATCCCACTTTCTCTTTCCTTTTGAACAGTTTGTCCCCATTTCACAATGTCTATTCTATACTTCATATTTTATTTACCCTTTTCCTTCTCATGCTATAGAGACAACATGATATTTGCACATGTGAGTCTGAGAGTCTGATTTATTGCACTTAGAAATATGGTCTCAAGTTGCATCCATTTACATATACAAGCCTCAGGTTCATCCTTCTTTATGGTAGAGTAGTACTCCACTGTAGAAAGAGACCACATCTTTTTCATCTATTTCATGTATGTATGTATGTATGTATGTTTTATTTTTTGGCAGAACTGGGGATTGAACTCAGGCCCTTGTACTTGCCAGGGAAGCACTTATTCCACTGAGCCATCTCCTTGGCTCCTTTTTCATCTATTCCTCAGTTGAAAGTCATTTTGTTGTTTCCAAAAAAAAAAAAACACAAAAAAACATAAGTGCATATATATCATTGTAGTGTAGTATTTTTAATTCCTCTGGGAAGATACCCAAAAGGGGAATAGCTGTGTTAAATGGAACCTCTAAACCTAGGTTTTTTAGGAATCTCCAGACATTTTTAAAAATCTTATTTATTGGTTGATTTATTTATGTATTTGGACAGGGTCTTGCTATGCACCTCAGACTTGCAGTGATCCTTTTTGTCTCAGCCTTCTCAGCGCTGGGATTATGGACATGTGCCACCATGCCCAGACTTGGTGGCCAGTGCAGCATGCCCAGGGGTGGGGTCAGCATGGCATGTGGTGCTGGGGATCCAACTCTGCCCCCTGCACTTGCCTAAGCAGGTGTTTAGTGTGCTGAGCTATCTCACTGGCCTAGTTAATTATTAATAATATGGCTTTTTTCTATTTATGATGAACTTATACCGTTATTTATTTTTTTCTTTTGCCTGCATGCATGGGTTTTAGTTAGATATTAAGTGACCTTAATTTAGAAAATAGTCTCATAAAAAAATGGGTATTTCTTTACTATCTTAGTTCATTGTTTTAGTTCCTTGCTGAAAATTTTAAGCTTGTCTCTTTCAAAATCGTAGCGAGCACAGGTTTTATGTTTTAAAAAATATTATCTCTTATAATTCCTCTGCATGACTATCTGGTAAGTATATTTCTATTTTCTTTCTTTTTTTCTTTTTTTTTTGTAGTACTGGGGATTGAACTCAGGACCCTATGCTTGCCAGGCAAGTGCTTATTCTACTGAGCTATCTCTCTGGGCCCCATTTTTCTATTTTTTATAGTGGTGTTTATACTGTACATGTTATAGTTTCAAATAGCCTTGATATAGTTAGGTCTGATTATCTTCTGACTAATATCTTTATGAAATTATTAATAAGATGATTTAAGGTTTACAGTTTTTTATGTGTGGTATGGGATGGAACCCAGGGCTTCACATGTCAGATTTTAATATGATTTTATTGTTTCAGATTTTTTGTCATTTAAATAATTGAATACATAGTAGAAGTCAAAGTGAAGTCTGTTTTACTTCCAGTTCATTCCTCTAAGCACATTTTGATGTCAATAACAAATAGATTTTCCTCTGTTACTACAGTCCTAAGAGACTGTTTGAAAGCATTTAGCTTCTAAAACAGACAATGTCAGCCTAACACATCAAGTGGCATCGAATGCTGCACTCACCTGTTTGATTTCTCTAGTAATTTTTCAGCTGCCTCATAGCTTTTCTGTATGTTTTGAAATATGTTATTTATAGTTCACTTATATAAAGGATAATAGGGTTGGTGTAAATTTCCTAGTTGATCATTACCAAAAGTGTAAGTCCCTGTATAATGCCAGTTTATGTTGAAATTAAAATATATCTCTAGGTAATAATACTAAAGTTTTATTCTATATTAAAAATTTAAAAAGAAGCCTTGGTTTCTATTTTTGTTAGTTCAAAAATAGATCTATTCTGTCTGAGAATGTTACAGAGTAAATGACTGCATAGAAATTAAATTTAACATGTATTCATATTTTCTATAAATAATAAACTATAAAGCAAAATGAGTATGTGAATGGCTATGTGGTTCTGTTAGAAGTATGATCAATAATACACACATCTTGAAGTATATGTGTTTTAAACTATTTATTTATCTACTTATTTATTTGATACATGGTCTTGCTATGTAGTTCAGACTTGGTAAATCCTCCTGTTTCAGCCTCTCCAGCAGTGGGATTAGAGGCGTGTGCCACCACCCCCAGTTTCAGGGTTGGCACAGAGCCCCCAGGGTTCTGGGGCAGGCACAGCTTGTAGTATGGGAGATCCAATTTGGGTCCTTGTGCTTTCCAGGCAGGCAATTATACTGCAGAGCTATCTCCCCAGGCTAACTTGAAATACATTTGAAATTTCCTTTCCTCTGAAGCTTTTATAAGATGAAATAATGGTATATCAGAAAATAGCATTAGAGTTGTTAGATTATGTCTAAAAAGATTAAATGTCATTTTTTTGGGTAAGGTGTTTAATAAGACTTCTCACCTTCCATTTGACAGCAATCATCTATGCACATTGTAGCTAAAAGGTCAAAGTCATAGTGAATTACTGTACAAAGATTTGTAAGTTATATACTTAAATGTGTTTTTATGTCATGATACTTCATAATTTTTATAGGAATAGGAACAATAGTTAGAGAAAGAAATACACTTTATTTGATATTCAAGAGTTCCTATTTGTTAGATTTTAGTTGGAGGATATTTTTACCTGCAACTTTAGGGGATAGGATGTAACTCAGTTAATAGAGTACTTGCCTAGCATGTGTGAGGCCCTGAGTTCAGTCCCTAAGAACACACATGCACGCACAAAAACATGGGTATGCACATGTGTTCACATGTATATACACACACACTATGATTTCATCATTTAATACAATACAGGTTAACACCTATTTAGAGTTTAAAGAATTTTTATATTGTTATAACACTTGTCTTTAGTAGGAGTGATTTTACAAGTGATTAAATGCAGAAGGCAAGTGTGAGAGTTATTTTGAGAAGGAAGGGACACTAGTATCCCCTAAATTGCCTTTGTCTTGCAGTTTTGTACATTGTATACCTACAATGGGGACCAATGAGTAGGGAGCCAAATAGGATAGACAAAGAAAAGATTATCAAATGATGTTAATTTGATGAAAGTTTAGTAGATATTTAGGCATCAGGTAAATATTTACCACTTTGAATAGTCTAAAACTCATTTGCCCTTTGATATCTATACATTGTCTCATTTTTTGATTTAGAAAAAAATTGAGTTAAATATTTTAACTTTTATGTTATAGTTAATATACCTCCTAAATGTTTGAGGAGGGCTTTTAGAAGCATGTACCATGTCAGAGAAGTATGATTCTTTCTGGGGGAAAAAGAAAGTAATGAGTCAATAGATTTGAAAGAGGAATTAAAAGAAAATATATACCAAATAAGGAAAAATATTTAATGACAGCTATGGATAGAGCAAGAATTAGCCAAAGCATGTGAAAGCACAAGAATTAGAAAAATTGAGACAGTCATATTTGTATATTTTTTCAAGAGGAGAGAAAAAGAATAAGAGAGGTGAAGGAATATATTACTAGTGACATTTTATTTGTGAATTGCATCTTCTTTTTACAAAGAAAAAAAGAGAAAGAAAGAGTAACATGGATTATAAATAGAATTCAGTCAGTGATAGAAGTAACTATGTGTGAGTGGTCTAATGGAGTTGCTGATAAACAGTAGGTGTTGATAGATATCTGCCCCAAGACCATCAGTCATTTGTAGGGCTTAGTTTCTCTACACATTATTTATATCATTTCTTTCTTTATTTTTTTTTTTTGAGGAACTGGGAATTGAACTCAGGCCCTTGCACTTGCACTGTTCAACTGAGCTATCTATCTTCCCATAGATTTTTCAGTAGACAAATGAAATAAACATTTTGTTTGCAGTGTGATGTACTTTAGGCAGCCAATAAATGTTCATTATATTTGAAAAGTCATCACCTATGTTCTGAATGAAGTTTCTGTATTGGTAATTTTTCAGTGTAACTCTGAAAAGTGCTTAAGATCTTTATTATGTAATGAATGGTAACTTAGAAATTTAAAAATTTATTTTCCATGTAATTTTTGATTTTCTTGTCACATAGGTATTTGTAAGCATATATTCAGTTGAGTAGATGGTGGGTTTCTTTTGCTGCTTTAGGTCACTCCTTTCTAAACCCTTAGACATACTTGATTAGTCCAGCCCTTCCTCGAATATTTTTTGATCAGTATTAATTAGGAGCCTTATTTATACCTAAAAAATCTTTTCACCATTGTCATATAATATAACATAATCATAGGAGCTGCTTCCTATCATGTTTTTCATATTCTTTTGGCAAGATGCAAATTACTGATCCTGTCTATTCTCAAGATGGAAGAATAGCTAAATGTGAATGCCAGAGGTAGGAATCTTGGGGTACCCTCCTAAGATTCTGTTTGCTACATTACTGCTATAATATTTTTGTATAAATTATAAGCACTAGAAATTTTGACTTGAGATTATATTGAAATTTGAGTTTAGAATCATGTAAGCCAAGTCTTCTCCATTTTAATGCCAGCATAAACCTCAACCTGGGAGAAAAATAAGTTAAAGAAGAGAAAAATAAGTTAAAGAAAATTCAGATCACTAAAAATAAAACAAATGGTAGTGTTTGCAGTACTGCTTAGCAGGGTCATGCCTTTTTGGTTTCCTTGATAGAGAACAAAGATATAAGTTCTTGTAAAGTTCTTGGCTCTGTCTTTCTGGAAACTTAAATTTACATATGCTTTTATCATTTCCACCAAACCCATTCAACTTTGTAACTAAAATGTTTTTATGAAAATCTTAATTCTTGTCATCACTTTAATAAATAATAATTTCCATTAAACTAAATTAACAAAAAAAGAAGGGAATTGCTTTCGCATATGCTGTATAATAATTATACTTTATTTATGGTTGTGTTTACCAATAGAAGATATTGGGAAGCAATATATTTTCCTGTATGTGTTTAAGAAAATGGTTTCACATTTCTTTTAAAATAAATATTTAAAAATGGAATTGGGAGAGAAAACCATGTGACCACACAGAAACTTCCATAGGAATATTCATAGTCACCACTCATAATGGACAAAAGTGAGCCGGGCGTGGTGGCGCATGCCTGTAATCCCAGCACTTGGGAGGCTGAGGCAGGAGGATTGTTATGAGTTCAAGACCAGCCTGAACTACAAAGTGAGCTTAAGGCCAGCCTGAACTGCATAGAGACCCTGTCTCAAAAAAAAAAAAAATAATGGACAAAAGTGGAAAATCAAATACCCGCTAACTGATGAATAAATAAAATGGAGAGTATCTATACAATGGGATATCATTTGATTATACAAACAAACCTAGTAGTGAGTCATGCTCAATATGAATGAATTTCAAGAGCATTAGGCTAATTGAAAGACACTAATCACAAAAGACTATTGTTTGAAACATTTATATGAAATGTTTATTCATTTGTCTAATGAAAAAAATTTATGGGGACAGAAAGTAAATTAATGGTTGTTTATCATGGCGAAGGGCAGAGGGTTGCTGGGTGAAGGGAAGTAATAATGAGCATGGATTTCTTTTAGAGATAATGAAAATTCTCTACAATCAGTTGCGATGGTTGTGCAATCCTGTGACCATAATGGTATATAAACTATAACTCAATACCATTGTAAGGTATATGGATACAAATGATATTTTAGCCTTTATGAATATTTATTTTTTATTTTTTGTATTTAGTACAGGGTCTACAGGTTCTCACCATGTGGATTGGACTCAGTGATTCTCCTGTGTTCAGCCTCCCAAGAGCTGGGATTACAGGTGTGCGTCACCACGCCCAGTGTCAATCCTCCCTTTCAGCGTGCCCTGGGGGTGGGCCAAATCAAACCCTGGATGCTATGCTCTGCCTAAGCAGGAGCTTTAGTCTGTTGAGCTTTCTGCCCAGTGCAGTACATGAATATTTAAACTTGAAAAATTAAGTTTCTATTGATGAATTTGGATTAATAACCAGTGGAAGCATAATGAAACCATTATTATTGTCTAGGACTTCTAACATATTTTGTTCAAAGCACCATATAGTCCTCTTGGTTGAAACCTAAATAGTAAAAATGCACAGTTTGTTCATTAAATTCTGTGTTCTCTATTTTATTTAATTAAATGTAATTGTAAGTTTTAATATTATGAATAAAATTTTAGGAACACCCAGATTACAATAATTTAAAATTATAGCCTTACTAACTTTAAATTTGTTTCATATAATTTTTTTTCCTACTGCTACTCATTAGGGATTTTCATTTTAATTTGTTTCTTTTCTAGTACAATATCAACAACATAAAAAGACAAATTAAGACTGTTTAGTTGTGTGTTGATGAAACAGAATGAACAGAAATCTTTCTTTTGATTATATTGAAGGTAGGAATCTTCAGGACAGTCTGAGACTTGGTTTCTTTTGAAAAACACTTTATGGAATTTTACTGTATGTAATTTTCTTACTGTATGTTTCTCTGAAAATGTCCTGCTTTGCCTTTTGGCATTGTTTTCATATGGACCTCTGGGGAATTCATTAATACTTTTATGTTTGTTTGCATTCCTTTTTTGGGGGGGAGATACTAGGGACCGAATTCAGGACCCTACACTTGCCAGGCAAGAACTTATTCTATTGAGCTATTACCGTGACCCATTAGGCTTTCTATTTGCTGGTCTCACTCCCATTTTGCAGATTGAATAACAAACTACATACAGTTAACATGATTTATCCACAAATGAGGTAAGCAATAAATGTGTTGAAACAACATTTCAGCAACAAATTATGGTTATTCATTATAAATGAATATTTTAATACATTATGATAACTTTAGGCAATGGAATTTTAAATTTGTAATATTCGTAAACTTATCATGGGACCTCATATCTGGTACTTTTTAAAAGTAAAAAAGTAGTACAAAGGAAGGCTTTATGGGGACAGTTTACTCATTAATAATTATTTTTAAAGCAAATAATATCCTGGTTTTATGAGCTCTTATTTCTTTCTAATGCTGTGACCTAATATGAGAGAGGTAAATGGATTTATACTTTCTTCAAATCCTAAATAATTGGTAGAGTCTATAAGGATTCATCCAGATTCTTATCTATGGGTAAATTGTTTTAACTAGTATTTTCTACTATAAAAAGGTATTGTTTTAGCATTTATTAAAAAGAAAAAATATCCAAAACAACCAGACATATTCATTCACTACTTTGAAAACTCCTGAAAAGGAGTTATCTCTCTAGGCCTTGAGTTATCAACATTATGTTTTGTTTTCTTTTTTTTTTTTGACCCAGGAATTCAATCAGCAAATATATCCTTCCTAACAGGTCTCTAAAATGAAAGAACATTGCTATTTCTGTATGTGCTAAATATTCTTGGAAGTGACTGTCATGTTTTAAATAAATAATAAAAGAATAAGTAGTTGATAATATTGTTAGTTTGTCAACCTGTTCCACTTTAATTTCCAATTGAAAAGAAAGATGGACACCTGACAGTTATGCAAGATTGTGCATCCCACCTGCTCACCTGCTCAGGCCTGAGAGCCCCATTAGGCAATGTGGTAAACTGCTCTTGTAAATTAGGTGAGAGATTATGGTAGGCTATTGCACACAGTCCCTTAGGTGGGTTAGCAGTGCCCATGTTTGCAGAACACACTCTTTGCATACACAGTCATGTTGTCAGTGTTGCACAGAATTTCAGAGTTGGAATAGTAGTAAAAGTTTGTTTTATTTACGTATTATTTTTGTTTCATTTTCAGAACTGTTTGTGAAACAATATAAAGTTGTCAAAGTATTGCTTTACTATTTTTTTAAATAGCAGCTGGTTTGATGAGAGGCCTTAATATTTAATGTAGAATAATATTTCTGTATTTTATAAATACATGAGTTTTATTAATATATATTTATACATTTGGCTTTATAAGTACCAAAATTTTTTGAGACAAATGAATATTATCTTGAGGATTATTTCTGAGTTATATTTGCTTTATTGCAGTACTAAAATTTTAGCTTTCACTTAGTACATATTTTAATAGTGGATATGGTCTACTAGACAGAAAAATATGTAACTATTCAGTTTTGGGATTCTAATTCTGATTCTTCTTTTTTGATCATACAATGTAATTTTATTTTCTTAAAATGGATGATAGTTTTAATAGCTCTATGACCATGTCATAAAAGTTAGTATGAATTAAAAATAGAATAGTTAAGCTTTCTGTGTCATGCCATTACTGAACTAGTACCTGAAAGCCACTTTGATTAGCAAGTAATTGGAGTAGCATTTTTGTTTAAACATTGGTAAGTTGCAGAATATTAATACAAGGCAAAAACAAATATTTAATATTTGATGAGTAAGCTAAAGAGAAACACTTAAAATTGGCAACCAGAGAATTATCTATGAAGGAATTATTATGGATCCCAGTACAGTGCAGTGGTTCCTTGTAAATAAGCTCTGTAGTATGTTTAGAAGTGATGCCATTCATTACTAGACCCAATCATATCACTAGGAAATAATTTTTTCCTATAGTATTGCTCTTCATAAAAAGTGCCTTGATAGATAAACTATGAAGGATACATGATAGTCTGATTTCTGTCATTGAACCACAACAATTTAAAGGAGGAAAGTCTTTTATTTTGGCTCAGGTTATCAGTGGTTTTGTCTGTGGTCACGTAGCCTCATTGTATTTTGTCCTGTGACAAGACAGGTTATTATGGTGGAAGAGAATGATAGACAAAACCTGTACACTTCTTGACAGCTAGGAAGGGGAAGGAGAAAGGAGTGAGGAAGGGAAAGAAGTGAATAGAGAGGGAGAGAGGAGAGAACAAGGACAAGATATACCCTTTAGGGCAGGCCACCAGTGACCTGCTTCTTTCAACGAGGCCTCATTCCATAACATTTCCATCACCTCTCAATAATACCAATGAACTGATTAATGTAAAATCTCTCCCTCTAAACATTGCTGCATTGGGTGACAAGCCTTCAACACATATGTTTTTGGGATTCATTCTCGATCCAAAGTATGATGAAATGACAGTTTCCATATCTGGGAATGGGCTGTACTGATTTTTAATTGCCTTTAGTGAGAATTTTTCTCCTTTGAATATTATTTTATGATTGCTTTTATGGACACAGTTGACTTAGATTTTCTTTATATTTTCACATGATTTTCTTTTTTCAGTTTCTATTTTTTATTAATTTATCTGAGAAATTGTAATGAGACAATTTCAAAACCAATTAGTAGGACGGTTTTGATAATACAAAGCACTTGCCTGGCAAGTGCAGGGTTCTGAGTTCAATCCACACTACCACCAAAAAAAAAAAAATCCTCTCTTTTGAAATAGACATGAGGATCAGTGGAACAGATTAGAAGATGCACAGGCCTCTATGAACACACTCAGTCACCTGATCTTCAACAAAGGCCAAATATGCTTACTGGAACAAAGATAGGCTCTTTAACAAATGGTGCTGGGAAAAATGGCTCTCTATATGCCAAAAACTAAAACTTGACCCAAGTCTATCATCATGCACTAAGCTAAAGTCAAAATGGGTTAATCTAATGGGTTCCATCTTGAGGATCTGAACATTGAAACAGAAACACTAAATCTCCTAGAAGACAAAATAAGAATTCTTGAACGCATAGGGCTAGGCAAAGAGTTCATGAACAAAAATCAAATCAAATGGGCAATACTTGAAAGAATTAACAACTGGAACCATCTCTTACTGAGAAGTTTTTGCATGTCAAAAGAAATTACCACCAAAGTGAAAAGACAGCCTACAAATTTAGAAAACATCTTAACTAATAAGCACTCAGACAAAGGTCTGCTCTCTAGAATTTATAAAGAACTAAAAAATATTAGGACCCTTAAATTTAAAGACCCAATCCAGAAATGGGCATCTGAGATGAACACACTTCTCAGAGGACGAAATTAAAGAAGCAAATAAATATATGAAAAAATGCTCCACATCTCTAGCCATCCGTGAAATGCAAATAAAAACAACAGTGAGATACCATCTCACCCCAGAAAGAATGGCTATCATAAACAAATCAACCAACAACAAACTTTGGATAGGCTGTGAGGAAAAGGGAACCCATCTCCATTGCTGGTGAGAATGTAGACTGGTATAACTATTATGGAAATCATTGTGGAGACTCCTTACAAAAGTAGGACTGAAAATCCCATTCAAGCTAGCTATCCCCCTAATGGGAATTTTCCTGGAGGAACTGAAAACATCATATCATAGTGATATATGTGTACCTGTGTTTATAGCAGCACAATTTGTGACAGCTAAATCTTGGAAACAGTAAAGATGCCCACCACATGAGGAATGGTTTAAAAGGATGTGGTATCTTTATGCAATGTATATTACCCAGCTATAAAGAATGATAAACTCAAAGCCTTCATATTTAAGTGGATGCCACTTGAAGATATTCTTATAAACAAAATAAAGCTGACCAACATGCATAAATATCATATAGTCTCCCTAGTATAAGAACTCAAAAGAAGAAATACAAATAGAAAGGTATAACACAATTAAAAGGAAAGTGAGAACTTGAGGATTAGACAATGAAAAGAAGGCAAGGAGAAATGCTAGGAAACATGGCAAAGTCATACATTTATACATACAAGATGGGCAAGGCAATGATCCTGAGAACTATCAGCAGATTGTTGAAACTAGCAGTTACTTGGTGGGATTCACACACTATATATGTGTGACTATATATGCTGATACTTGTGACTAAAGCAACTGCACTAAAGTTAGCAATGTGTAATAAAAGGGTCACACTTGGAATACCTGTCATTCCAGTCTTCTAAATACTTACTTCTTGTCATGACATACCAATTATTACCATTCTGTGTAAAAGTAAACTTTTTTTTTGTTTTAAATTAAGGTTAATAAATGAAAAAAAGACAATAAAAAGTTTCACAGGACTATCCCGCTACAATGCTGTATATGAATAGATTTCTAAATTTCTGTTTAAAAATATGCAAGTGTTTATTCCTATTCTTTTAAATTATTTTTTTTCCTTCATATTCTGTAGGGACTTAAAATTTAACATATCAATACTTGATTGAAAATACCTGTTCCATGTTATGCCTACGATGATTGATACTTAGACAGACAGGATAAACTGAACTGCATATGTTGCAGGGTAAAAATAAGCTTCTCTTCTGGAGAGTTAATAACCTAAGTTTGCAGATCAAACATTAGAGAAAAGGAAGGGCTGCAAGGTATGCCAACATTTTGGCCTTCGCTTTTCAAGGAAGACTTAGGAAATAGGAGAACCTGTATTATAACATCATATAACTCAGTTGTGTCCCAAATTTTCTGATCAAGGAGATTATGGGGCCACAGAGAAAAGTGATCATGATGTACAGTGTACCTAAGGAGAGTCACATGGAGAGAAAACATTCTTTCAGGCTTTCACAGACAGCAAATTGCTCAAGCAATGTCTGTGACTCATCCACATGACTGACACTGGCAAACAATCTACAAAGCGTGGTATGGGGTTACAGGATAAATCCTGAGGGTATGTGACTGACCTTATCAGATGCAAAAGTTTTATTTCTTGTTATATAGGTCTTGTTTTATCTTGGTCTTAACCATCCAGCAGAAAAGTATAAAAATGAGGTATATAAAGTAGGTCCATGTTAATATGCTGAGCTGTAAAAGGCTCAAGTCAGCAACTTCTGCAGAAGTCAACAACTTGCCCTACTATTTTAGACTGCTAGACTGTGTTGGATTGTTTTGTTGAATTCATGCACCTATAGTATTTAGATGCCAATGGAATACCCATCTTTGACAGGATAAACAAAAATAGGGATACAAAGGAAGGACCATTTTGTATTTGTGTATGCAGAATAGTTAGAATAGATATACAGCTACTTTTGCTTATTTCAATGAGTAGAAGGATTTGTACTAATAGTGTTTGGACTGGATATTCTGTCTGCTTCTTGTAGTATCAATAACACTAAGAACATAACATTTACAATGTATTAACTATTGAAACTGTCCTATTAATCAGTTTTGAAACTGTCTCATTGCTGTTTCTCAATAAAATTAA
>PVKA01044308.1:0-16245 GCA_004027165.1 Ctenomys sociabilis | reverse complement strand
TTTTTTTTTTTTTTTTTTTTTTTTTTTTTTTTTTTTTTTTTTTTTTTTTTTTTTTTTTTTAGCTCATTTTGTAGCTCAGACTGGTCTGGAACTCACAACAATCCCCCTGCCTCAGCCTCCCAAGTCCTGGGATTACAGGCCTGCACCACCACACCTGGCTTCTAGTCGTTTTTTATATTTTATATTTTTATCACGTCTGAAATTTCCGGGATCGTGATTATGTTTCTGGGTGTAGATTTATTTTTGTTATAGATATTTTAAGTTCTATATGCCTCACTTAATTGTATGTCAGATTCTTTTCCAATGCTTATAAAATATTCTGCTATTATTTTTACATACAGTATTTTTATGACATTTGTGTTGACTCCTACTTTTTCATGACTTCGTTTTATGTTGCATTACTTTGCATCAATTTGCTTCTGTTAATTTGTTATTCCCTGATTCTTTGTTATTTTTAGAAATCTTTCCTTTCCATATCACTATATAAAATGCTACCTTCAAATTCTGAGAGTGTATCTTCAGTTTTGTTGAAGCAGTTTTACCAACCTTCAGTGGAACTTTTCCTTTATATCTCTTTGAATATGTTTCATGTTTTCTAATTTTCTCTTATATTGTTCACTTGAGATATTCTGTCATTTTTCTATGCTCTTCTACTTTTTTTTTTGTATGGGGAATTGAACTCAGGACCTGGTTACCAGGCAGGTGCTTGTGCTGCTGAGCTGTATTCCCAGATTCTCTACAATTATCTATGCTTTCTTTTGACATTCTCAAGAGTTCTTTTATTATCGTTTTCATTTTTTAATCCTGAGGTTTTATTTCTAGTCATTTATTTTACACCATGGTGGAGTTTGTTTCTTCAGTTACTCTCATTTCAGAAATTTTAGTTGTGGGTCTTCTGATTTCTTCTAAGTTCTTAGACTTGTTCTGGTAAGCTGGAGGTCTGTGACTACTTCCAACCTTCATTTTGGCATTTGCTATTTCAGAAAACCATATTTTAAATGTTGTTTTTATGGTGATCCTCATGAGTTTTGGTAGTGTTTAGCTGTATTACTAATAAGAAGGCCACTCTAGGAATAATCTGTAATTCAGGGATATCTTCTGTGTGTAGGAAATTCTTGTTTTGTGCCTGCCCCAAGATCCTACCTTCCAAATTATTTGAGAGTGTGATATTGTTTTCTGCTTGGCTCGGTAGGGATGTGTTGAGGTTATTTCCCCAGGGCTTCCCAATGTTGTTGCACAAGGTAGAATGACTGATTACAGCAGGCATGATTTCCCTGCCACATCAGTACAATTAGAAATGAGCACAATTTAGAAACTGACCAACTATGGTAACTATTGATTTTTGTACTTTAGATCATAAGAATAAAGCCCATAGTTATTTAATATACCTGACCATAAATTATGAGTTTATATGCAAAGTGTTTCCCCTTGTTAGAGCTGATTTACCCTGGGTTCATCTTGACAACATCAGTGCCATGTCCCAGGCACTACACATGCTTGCTGTCTGTTGTGCAGGGTTGGTGTATGGGACATGCACTAGGGTTTTTCTAGGCTGAAAATCCCAAGGCTCACCATCATTCTCACAATGGTGTGGGTAGAGGTTGCAGAGTTTTTCCCCTTCTGAGCAGCTCACCAAAGCTCCCAGGATTCCCCAAGGCTCAGGGTTGCTCCCATGATGAGGGACAAGGTACTGAGTTTCTCTCTTGATGAGCAGCTAACAAAAGCTCCCAAGGTTCCCCGGAGCACATCATTTTATTCCATAATAAAATGCCCTGTACTTCTATCCTTTTTTCTAATGCTACTTAAAGTTGATGAATATGAAAAAGTTGTATAGAGATGAAGTTACTGCCGGGTGTGGTAGCACATGCCTGTAATCCTAGCACTCAGGAGGCAGAGGCAGGAGGATTGTTGTGAGTTCAGGACCAGCCCTAGCTACAAAATGAGCTTAAGGCCAACCTGAACTGTATAGTGAGACCTTGTCTCAAAAAGACAAAAAAAAAAAAAAAAAAAAGAAATAAAGTTACCGTGTGTGTGTGTGTGTGTGTGTGTGTGTGTGTGTGAACCCTAATCTAATATTTAAGATCAGTACTTTTAATATCCCAATATGTTCCACAATGGAATTAACATTTATGAGGAGTAAGTAAAAGGATAATTTAAAATTATCTGAATTAATCATATACATCTTTTTAAGATTTTAAGGAGATAAAAGAATTAAAGGAAGCAATGATATTTTGGTTTAAATCAAAACTATCGTCTGAAATCCTAATAGGTTTAGAAGCTGATCAAGTCATGTGTGGTATGGTTTGCATCTAGACCCTGCCAAGTCTTATGAGCTCAGAGATAGGGCTTTTGGCAGTGAAGGATCATAGATGTGTGCTACTGGATTATGAGTGTGTAATATTGGATTAGCCTATTGATTGTTATTACATAGTTCTGGGTATAGATGGTGGATTTACTAAAGAGGATTTACTAAGCCCCATCCTGGATGTGAGTATCACCAAGCAATAGGCTTGTAGCCTGGATAAAATACAAAGGAAAATGGTGTAAGCCCCACTGCCTCTTGCTTGCCAGAGTATGCACTGTTTTGCCTCTTCCATGCTACCTAGCTTTGGATGCAGTTGACAGTAGAGCATAATTATAAAATAAAATATACCTTTTTTTTTTTTAACATATGTAAGTTTGTTATTTTGTCCCAGCAATGAGAAAGTAAGAAAATGGAAGTGCTATATTTATCAGTGGATTACTCCACTGATGAGTTTCTAAGCTAAATGCTTTGTTAGGTGGCAGAGGGAGGGCTGTTTGGATGTATGTGACAGGAAGCATGCCTGAAGTACTTGTCTCCTTCCCTGGTCACTTCATTCTGTCTCTGACACCTAGCTGTCTTAGAATAAGCAGCTGTTTCCACTCAGGCCATTAAACGAAGCCATTTCTGCCTTCAGGCTACTCAACCATAATGTGAGGTTGTGAGCTAGTACAAAACTTTCCTGTGAATATCAGGTATTTTGTCCTAGGAAGGAGAAGGTGACTATGATAGACTTGTGTGACAGAATTAGGGTCATTGCTCTGATTATATCTGACTCTCTGTTTTCCAAAACCTTTCTACTTGCCTAGAGGGAAGAAACCAGAAATACCAACTAGAAAGTCTGGAAAATAATGCAAGGAGATTAAATAAATTTCACAGAAGGTTCTGATAAGAGCTAAACAGGCCAAAATAGTGTCAGAAACATATTCAATCAGGGTCAGAACTTGGAAGGTTTCATTTGGGAATTAAAAACTCCAAAGCACATAAACTTGAGACAATGTGTTTTACTCCATGGCAAAAAATTCATTTGCATTGTGTAATTGTTCAGAGACTATTACAGGAACTGAAGTTGATGGTGGTAGACTGATTAATCTGGTGGAGGAAGTTGTACAGAGAGTTGAAGCTCAGTATGTGGCAGGGTTGCTTATGAGTACTTTCAAGCACAAATTAACAGTGAAATCAGGAGTAAAAACCTTGTTTGAAAAATTTTTCATTTCACCGTAAAGGACTTATAAAGTTGGAACAAAAGGAACCATGGTTATGGAAGATATTATTCCTAAAAAAGAATCCAAGTTCTTTGTAGCAGGACAAAAGCATCTCACAAATTAGCATGATGGCATCCTTTGGAAGCAAGGGAGAAAATCTATAAAAGTTTGAGAAAATAACCCAATGGCCCCCTGATATAGAAGATGTGCATGCAAAATTGGTTTCCCAGCATTTGTTTCATAGTAGTCAACCATCCAGTCACTTACAGGCTTCTGCAGCCATGATCCAAGGTGACCTAGCTATTGTCCAGCCTGGCAGCAGACCTTAGTATCTTTCCATGGTACTGATTTTCTAAATGTGCAATGCTAATGTTGTGGTGTCATGGAAGCTTCTACTAAGATTCTACATCACTGGAGAGTTCAGGCCCTGGGATTCTGAGAGAGAAGTAAATGAAGTACTGACAGTGAAGCTGAAAGTAAAGTGGAAAAATGGGAAAGTTGAAATGTGTGTTGTTAGTTAAGAAAAACCCCAGGAAGTCATTAGAGCTATACTGCGGGAGAAGTCACAAAGGAATTAAGAGAGTCTTGGAGCTCACAATTCATCATAGTCTGTATCAGGTGCCAGATATGGAAATATAGGGCCTAATGTCGATCTTCTAGGTTTGTTTCTTGATTTTTCTCAGTGTATTGCTTCTACCATTATACAATAAATCACTTTTGGAACAGAAGTGTTTGCCTTGTGCCATTGTATATTTGAAATATTTAACTTTCTTTCTGATATATATATAGACTCATTGTGTCTTCAGGGTCAGAGGACACATTGGTCCTGGGCTTTTCAGAACCACCAAAACTTTTAAAATTTTGAAAACTTTTCATGATGGAGCAATCATATCTTAAATAATGAGATTGACATCAATATTTTAGGTGCCAAGACCAGAATGTTATATTTCAACACAAATAAATTGGGAAGGTGATTAGATCATGGGAAGCACGATAAGCACCAGTGGATCCATCTGCTGAAGAGCTCCGTAGCAGCATATATTGTTGTGAGGTGGGCTTTCCTGGATAGGAGTCACTCGTGGTTGGTTGAGATTGTTGTGTGGCTTACACCTGTAATCCCAGCTCTTGTGAGGCTGTAACAGCAGATCACTATGAGTCTGATCTACTAATGAGACTCTGAGCACCCTGTAGACCTTTCCCTAAAATACAAAAAAAAAAAAAAAAAAAAAAAAAAAAAAAAAAAAAAAAAAAAAAAAAAAAAAAAAAAAAAAAAAAAAAAAAAAAAAAAAAGAAAAGAAAAAGAAAAGAAAAGAAAAAGAAACTAGAAATAAGAAAGAAAGATAGTAGTGCTTGTTTAAATTGGGAGAATTTTTGGTGAGTTATTAATGACAGTATGTCTTTGATGTATTTCATTTATATATTCACTGTGTGTTTTTAATACATCCTGCATCAGAAGTGTTGCGAGAACCTTGTCCAAGGCGAAAAGGACTTCTAAAGCTGTGGTGGCAAAGCTATGGCAAATGTGCAGAAGTGGGCTGTTTGTTCTCACTGAAAGCTTTAACAGTCTACCATCACTGTTTGAAGCCATCAAAGTATTGAAAAGATGAAAAGAGTGCTACTGTTGATAAAGAAGAAAGATTTTATGGAAAAGATGGTTTTAATTATTTTTCTCAATAATATAGAAATACCAAGTTAAATTTCTTTAATGCTTTAATTTTTAAAAATCAAACAAATTGTATTTTTGCCTTTTAAATTGAAAAATGTTGAATTTGCTGTTTATTGAGCTTTGTACTTTCTACTCTAATTCTATTACTGTCAGAGTACATACATTTCTTTCTTTTTAAAAAAATGTATTTGGTGCAGGATCTCACTATGCATATTGGATTCATAGTCCTCCTTCTGTTTTCAGCCTTCCTAGCACTGTGATTATGGGTGTGTGCCACCACACCCAGACTTGGATGTGGTTTAGGGCTCTTGGGGGCGGGGCCAGCATGACATGTGGTGCTGGGGACTGAACTCCATTCTCTGTACTTGCCTAAGCAGGCACTTCATCCACTGAGCTATCATGGGTCTAAGGATATATACATTTCAATCCAAATGCAATTTAGTTTTTGAACAGACTCAGTAGTTACATAGTGATTTCTGTTGTTCAGTATTTTAAAGTAAAACTCACCAGTTAAGGATGCATTAATTTATAGTTTAAAGAGAAGGTGCTATGTAGTAACCTATGTAGGAGAGTGGTAAAAGAATTAAGTACATTATTTTAGAGATGGTTACCTTCATGGATTATAATTTTTATTTTTTCAGAGTCCAATATAGTAGCCAATTGATAACAAAGAATAATGCAATGCTATATCTTATACAGGATATCTCTCTTGTAGCAATATCTATCTTTTCCTATACTCACAAAAATTATTTCAGTAAGTGCACTAAAATATAGATTCTGAGAGCCAAATATATAAAAAAAATTAGGACAGAATTCCGTATTGCCACACTGGAATGAATTAACTTTGAAGTTTCTGACACTCTTCATATATGCACTTATTTTCAGCAATGACTTTTAATTAATGTATATATAAAGCAGTTACTAGAAACACTTTCTCTTTAAAGTGCACAGAAATACTGTGCAAAATTTGTGCTGCTATGTTTTGAGTTGCTTCGTGCATTTCTGACTTTCAGTGCATCCTTAAAACACAAATTCCTACAGAGTGGGAAGTGATGAAACACGTGTACACTAGTCAGAATCTGATTCTTGAGTTAATACCTGGCTAATGTGCCTAAGCTAAAATTTCCACCCAATCAGCAAGCCTAGGGAATCCTGATCCTCACAGGAGGGCAGTCTGTGGGTAAAATTATAAAGGCACTGAGTAGGGCTGGGGATCTAACTCAGGGTATAAGCACCTGCCTGCCAAGCACAAGGCCCTAAAGGCAGTTCTTAGTATCGAAAAACAGAATTGTAGTAGAACAAATAACATAGAGCTATTTGATGATAAGTGGGTAAGAAATGCAGTTTGGGTGACAGGGTGGAAGTACTAATTGGTATAAAAGGGTGACGAAGGCTACCCAGTGAAGCTACTGCATCTAAGTTACCTGCCAGAATTTTCCTTGTTCTGGCTGCTCTACTAGTGCAGGGGTGTGAGTAAACAATACTCACGAGCACAGTTGTTAGCTTCTTGGCTTTGTTCCAGTTCCTTTACTGACCACCCGGTACATACAGAGGTTCCTTAACCACTGGGAAACTTGTTTTCTAAGCTTTAAAATCAGCATCATAATGCCTGCTTCAGAAAATTCTGAATATTTTAAAATCCAATTAAAGTACTTAGAAAACCTAAGGACCATTACATATGCTCAGTAAATGCTAGTTGTATCACCTCTCCGAATGTAGTCTTCTATCTCATATGATCCACTGGAATAGTTTTGAACTCTAAAAATCTGCATTAGATACACACTTTACCTTTCAGGTGGAAACTACTGTGTTTCATCAGAAATTACTATCCAAGTAGTAACAAAGAAATAGAAGAAGGCCATTTTGACAGCAAAGGTGTTGCAGCGTGTATCTGTCAAATTAGCAGGAAGAAATATTCTATGCTAAAGTTAGGCCACTTGGGGAAGCTTTAGAAAGGAACTATAGTACAAAGAAAAATTTTGGAGAGGACTGGTTTCCATATGACAAGGGATAGCATAATACACTATGCCACTAACATGAGAGCCCTGGCCACTCTAATCTTGAAGGAAAATACTGGATACAAAACACATATTGGAAGGAGTAAGGATTATTGTCATGGGATATGGTCCGTGGTGGCTGCATAGACAGAATGCGGGTGAAGTAAAGGCTAATATATTTTAATTTTATTTGCTTCACCTTTTTTTAAAGCTCAGCATGATTAGTGGATGAACATAAGAAGAAATCAAAGGGATTATTCCTTTTAAAATAAAAAGAAGAAAAGGTATATTTTGCAGTGACTGTCACAGGTTATCTATGGTATAATTCTAAATACAGGGATGCCAAATCATGTACAAATGCTAAATAACTGTGGTAAAATATGTTAATTTCTTAAACGTGTGTGTGTGTGTGTGTGTGTGTTTGTATTTAGGACAGGGTTCACAGGATCTTACTACGTAGATTGGATTCGTAGTGATTCTCCTCTTTTCAGCCTCCCCCTAGCGCTGAGATTACAGGTTCATGCCACAATGCCCACTCTCAATTACCATCTCAGTGCACTCCAGGGAGTGGGGCCAGCTCTGCAGGCCAGGGATTGAACCCTAGGCGCTGCACTCTGCCAAAGCAGGTGCTTTAGTCTGCTGAGCTATCTGGCCAGCCCCTTAACAAATTTTGATATACTTATGTCAGAATATATATCCAATTTCAAAAGTAACAAAATCTCAGAAAGATTTATTCTTTACATTCAGTGTCATATATGTATGTATGTATGTATGTATGTCAGAATGTAGGTACAAAATAATTGTTTCAAACAAGATTAGGTACAGGTGTTATCTGCTTTATTGGACAATTTTAAACCATGCTATTATGTGTTTCTACAACTCACTAATATTTCCTTCTTTACCCATGAGATCCATTTAGAGAGATTACCTAAATCATTGTTGAATAATTTCTACTTTGCTGCTTCCTTTTTCAATTCCTGGGCAATATGCTTTCAATTTAATGTAAATTGAGGGTGTCAAATGGACACATATTTTTCTTGTTTTGATCTTTATTACCATATGCTTACTACAGTACAGAATGATTCTGTTCATTATGTGGAAGAGATACACACACATAACACATCTTCACATTTCTCTTTCACCTTCCTCTCCCTTTCCTCTTCCTCTCTCTCTTGGTTCCATTCCCAATGGTTAAAAAAAAAATCTATCTCCCTGTTTCCTATTTGGTGTACATTCCTGTATTGTTGCCTTCTCTTGCTTTATATCCTAATGCTGTTTTTAGTATTTATGAGACCTGAAAAGTCAGGTGCTGGGACCACATAAAAGGCCCACCTGATAGCAAATCTTCATAAACAATGGTTAGAATTTGGCCAGCTAGCCTTAGTGAACTTACCAGTGCTACTGAGCTGTTTTCTGCTGCCTAAAAATATAATGAAACTTATTCACTGATCCAAGAATTGGTACATAGGCCTTGGGGAACCTCACTCTACTGAACTCTTTTCTTGGTGCTAGAGCTATGAGATTTGGAGCAAGGCCTCCGTACTTGATGGATTTCACAACTGGGGGATCTGATAGGATAGGATTGACCAATAAATCATCTTTTCCCTTCCTAAGAGGGATTTTTATGGTCAACCCATGCAGATCCACACTTTTTAGGTTAAGAGAATACAGTTACACAACAGTGAATATTAGATTGCTTTTTGTTATTCTGACTTTTCTCTACACCCAAGGTAAAAATCTTGAACCTAATCTGAAGAAATTCAGATAGTGACTGTATTCTTTGAAGGGATAATGTGAGGAGCAGGTTGAAATACTGTGGCAGGTTTAGGCTTTCTCCAAGTGATATTTGGTTAACTATGTTGGCTAGCTTTGCCATTTCTACTGTGGTCACGTGAATCCTCCTTAATTAATTTATTGCAGAGAATATCTGTGCAAGGAAGGCTCCTGTAGTGGTTTGTGTCGAGATGTCTCCCCATCACCTCACGTGGTCGCAAGTGGAACTTATTCAGAGGGTACTGAATCTGGAGTGTGTGGTGCTGGGGTGAATGATGTGTAATAAGTTTGCACCATCCTCACTCCAGTACCTACATAAAGAATAAAGGGCCAGGAAGAAGCTGCTACGGTCCCTTGCTTGCTACACCACCTCTGTCCACCATGTCCTATGTGATGTCCATCTGCAAGCCATTCTGCCTTGGAGCAAGCCAACGATAGCTTGAAACCTCCACAAACTGTGAAGCACATCAATTATTTCTCTTTTAGTTGTGTGCTGGTTGTTTGGTCCCAGAAAGGAGAAAAGTAACTAAGGGAGATCCCAACATGAGTTGGTAAATATTGACAAAGTTATTTTAACTTTAAAAAAAAATGTCCTCATATTTAAAAGGAATATTGTCCATTCCCACTGAAGTTCAATCTCTGAACTTTAATATTTTCTGTTAGTGGACCACAGGAAATTTTGAGTGACCTTTACTTCACACTGGATTTACTCCAGAGTCCCAACAGAGATACACTGGGACTATAGAGAGCAACTGATACTGTTTACTGTTGATATAGAAATTAATAATACTTAAGTATAATATTTATATTATAGCAGAAAACATGTAAACTAAATTTGCCAATTTATACTTCGGTCTTTCTGGTTAAAATAAATACTAGTGCTTCCAATAAACACTCAAGAATGACTTTTTTCTTTTTTCCATTTTTTTGGCACTAACATGAAATAATTTTAATGATTTACTATAGTGAAGTTTTATGTAGAGGATTTAAAGAACCATCTGTTTCATAGAGTACAAAAGACTGAAACATTATTATATCATATATTAAAGCTACACTTTTTATTCTAACATCAAACATCATTAATCTCTCTTGCTGAGGTAGAGGAGTAAAATTTCATCTTTACTAAATATAACCACAATTTTTCCTATTGTTTATTATAAAAAGACAAACATTATTTTTATCCAAAGAAAACTTTTATCTTCACCAAAATTTACTGTTGTTTTTCTATTCTGTGCCATCAGCTCCTTGAACCTAACTTCAAGTCTATGAAAGATCCTTTGTAGGCACTATGTAATGTTTGACAGTCCCAGGTAGGGTGCTAGAAATTGTCTCTTTTTACATCATCAAATCATCTCACCTTGCATTCTATTCCCCTCAGCTTTTATTGCATTCCATTCCCCTCTTCTCAGTGACAGAACCTGATAAATTCCCCAGAATGATAAATTGTTTTTCTTCTTTAAGATTGTGTCTTTAGGGTCCAGGGAGATAGCTTAACAGCATAAGTTTCTGCCTGGCAAGCACAAGGTACAGAGCTCAATCCCTGGTACCACACACACAAAAAAAATTAAATTAATGTTCTTTAAATTAAGTGAGCTGGGTGTGGTGGTGCATGCCTGTAATCCCAGCACTAGGGAGGCTGAGGCAGGAGGATTGTTGTGAGTTCGAGACCAGTCTGAGCTACAAAGTGAGCTTAAGGCCAGCCTGAACTGCACAGTGAGACCCTGTCTCAAAAAGACAAAAAATAAATAAATAAATAAAGTGAATGTTTCAGATTATCCACTGAGTTGCAAGCATTTTCTGACCTTCATTTGGCAACCAGTATCTAGTTATTTTATAACTGAAAAACAGACGAGCTAAAATAAATGATAAAAAACATGTCTATCAGATTTGAATGCAATTAGTCATACATACAGATTCTGTTTAAGCTTTCTGAATGCATTCAAGTTTTTTTTTATCATTTTGGACTCTGTTTTCTCATATTTAAAATAAGAATAATGTAACCTATCCATTTTCACTGTGACTTGCATTACATGAAGTTCCCTTTAACATATGTTGAGTATTGATGGTTATCTGCTGCCTTAGTTTTCTCATTATTGTGGAGCACATCTTGTTCTTTTCACTTCTGATCAAAAATCAAGCTTTGGACCTTTTAACATACTCCAGCTTTTACTGGAGTGTGTTAAAAGGTCCAAATGGAACTTCATTTTAATAAGTCTACATGCTTCTTGAATTACATATTTAAACTTTAAGTTTGAGTACATATTTATATGAAACTGAACCGTTTATTTGAAATTTTTAATGATTTCTAGAAGGAACATTTATTTTTACCAGTCACTAATTATCTCATTTATATTGGATTGAAGAATGTAGACCGAATCATTATTGTTTTGAGATACAAAAATGAGATACTACTGCTACTTTTGCTGAATCAAATGCTGTTTCAAATTTTAGTCACATGCACTAAATGGCTGTATAATTGTTCAGTTGACTGGTAGATAGCAAATCAGAATTTACTTCTTACTAATTTTTTGGAAGAATTTAATCCAATATATCTGGCTATTCACCCACTCTTAATAAAGTCTACCACTTGCTTGTCCAATGACGGTCAGTGAAATATGACAGGTCAGATGTTTCTAAACATGTATTTCTCATATGTTAGTTCACTGATGCTCTGGATATATCAGCACTTACCCATGTAAGAGATCATCCATACTACAAGCAAATAATCTTTTATATAGCCTTTTTTGTTAGAAGTTAAAGTTAACCTTGCTTTAGAGGGCTCCTTTACCATTAATGTGTCAATACTTCATAAATTCAAAATTATGAGCCCATTTTCATTGCCATAGTAAACATTTGAATACAAGGTTATATGTTATTAGTTGCCTTGAAAAATTTTGCTTCATAACTTTTAGTTTATGAGTGACATATTTTATACATTTATATAAAGCATGTTGTATAATTTTTAAGAGGCTCTTTTAGGTATTCACAACATATTAACTGGTAAATCTACAACTTAAATGGCTTTGTCAACCATTATTCATAAGCCACAAAACTTCATTTCCATAAAATTTAATTTGACAATTTTTACTATAGTTATAGAGTTGGGTATCCATCAGTTTAATCTAATTTTATGACAGTTCCACCATCCATGGCAGAAGTCCTTTCTGACCAGCAGCCAATTTCTATTTCTGCTTTGCTCCTCTACTATAAGCTCTGTTCCCCAGTAGGTCCTGGGTAATTGCTGGTTCACTTTATGGTGCTATACATGTTACATTTCTGGACAGTTGAGGTAAATGATAACTCATAACATATCATGTTTTGTGATTTGATTATTTTACTTAGCACACTCCTGTGCTAACCTCTCCCCAAGGGTGTGCTGAGATGGCAATTGGAACTGGTCGTGGTGGCACACCCTTGTAATCCCACCTCTTGGGAGCCTGAAAACAGGAGAATCACTACAAGTCTGAATCACTATATATATATATATATATATATATATATATATATATATATATATATATATACTCAGCACAAATTTTGGAGACTGAAAACACATGATTGATTCACTCAATATCAATATATGTAAAAGGATTAGCATTCATTTCTTTTATTGCATAACAATATTTCATTGTGTGAATATAACATTTTTATCCATTTAATAGTGTTGCACTGTGATTATTATGAATATATTTGATGAAATATGATTATTTAAGAACTATGTGAGAATATAATTGCACTCCTAGTTATTGGGTCCCTAAAAGCATAGGATTATGCACAGTCCTCCCTTCCAAGAATAAATTGTGTTATTGTCAAGTTGAGGTTTGTGGTTTTTTAGTTATCTTATTCTCACCCCCAAGTTGCAATATATGACCTTCAAAGTAGCATTGGAAATCAGTAGATCTTTCTCACTGTAAAAGTTTGCAGCCATACATAAACTAAAAGACAGAAAATAAGACCTAAGCTCCCTTGGCTTAAGAATACCATTAATTGGGAAGACTGGATGTTTTCTTTTCTTTCATTTTTTTTCAGTACCAGAGATTGAACTCAGGATCCTATGCTCACCGGGCAAGTGCTTATTCTACTCAGCTATCTCCTTGACCAATGGATAACCTGAGTTAGGCCTCACTCGGGGAACACCTCCTTCCCTTTGAAAGACTTTTTTGAAATTATTAAAAAGCAAAGTGTATAGTGATCGCCTGTTGAAGTAATAATAATGTAAAAGAGAAACTGGTGACTATATGTAAGATAAAGATTGTGGAGGTAAATGTTCACATAGAGGCTCAAGTAGATATTAGGGGTGTGAACATTAGAAAGGTCTAGAATATTCTTGGCTTTCAACTGTGGCTCACTTTGAGATTTCATGGAAGTATAAAATAAAATATAGAATTAAACTTTTCCTGGGCATTGGGAAATCTCTAAGCATTCCCAGAAATCTCTGAAAACACATTGACATTGTTTTAACCATCAGGATATTGTTATCTAATCATTAGATGAGCACTACTTTTGTTTAGCTCTTACAAAATCATTGTGGGAAATTCATTAACTAAACCAGCATCAGTACCAACAAAAATATAAAATAGTGCCAAAAGCAAAATCTGGACTGGGAAGAGAATCTGATTTCTAAGGCTGCTATATTATGTATTTCAAATGTGTACTCCTTTCCAAAAGAGGTATAAAACATGGAAAAATTAAACATTATGCCCTAGACATTGGGAGAAACAAAGCTTTTGTCTTCATTCTGTGATTTTCATCAAGTTTTATGATAGTGACATTTTCACATTGTATGGATGAATATCTTATATATTTCAATAAACAAGTGTCTTTGAAAAAAAGAAGAAATTGAGTATAATGTGACAGAAAAATTATTTACATTATTATGTGTATTTGCTGTTATAAGAATTCTATTATTGTATGACTAGACCATGTACTGGTTATATGAACCTTGCATGTTTTAATTCAACAAGTGTTGCTTGTATTTCTCGTGTGATAGTGTCCAATCTTTGCCATGTATTTTCATCAATGCAAAGCCACAACTATGTATCTAACAGCATTTCAAATGAAAAGTAAAATATACACACAGAGGTTTTTTTTAAAAAAAAACTCAACCTATGGGAAATTCAGTGATGCTTTTTTAGTATGTATGTATAAGTGAATTTCTTGTTGGTCTTTTAAGAATTCAAAATAATTGTGCAAGTGAACTTGTGTGGTGATTGTGTTTCTATGTCATTATGTTAATTACATTTCACAAAATGAAACTGGACCACAGGTTTTGCACAATTGGAAGTCCTGGCATCCACTACAAGATGACTTGGGAACCAATGACTTGCCATAAACTAGGCCAGTTCTTCCCTTTGCTTTTATTACTCTCTGTTGATTGTGGTCTTGCTATCATCTTTCCTTTACTCTTTCCAAACAAATAATTTAGTTTACAGCTCAATTCACAACTGTAGTAGCAACTTCTCAAGAACAACATTACCTATGCCAATACAATGACATAAAATAATGCTTTCTTTCCAATGTCAATTATTGCAAAAACAATCTAGTTATTGAGGATACTTAAGAGTCTCCTGAAAAGTAAGTAATTTTTTCATTAATATCATTGTTTTGGGCAGAAGCAACATAAAATGAAACCACATCATGTAAAAAAATGCTACTTGTCTGTTCTCTTATTTAAAGGGAAGGAGATGCATCAGTCCTTGGAGCCCAAAAGGACTTGTTCTCTTGGATCAGAAAACGTGAACAATTTTACCCTGTGAAGTACTATTTTAGAGATATCCAAACTATACATTTTCAGTTAGAAACCAAGCCTCTTTGCAACGATATTGCAAAATGATGGTGATTTATTTAACAGTTTTATAAAACATTTTTTTCTCAAGTATTTCTCAATATTTCTGAAATGGTTATAGTCTAGGAGGCTGAGAAGGATAATTTCACTCATTTTTAATGAAAGATCTATCCATTATTTAATCTTAGAAAAATATACATGCAATAGACATATAAATTTTTAGACTGAAATTTTTATCAACAAGGGAAAAAGTGTGGGGATTATATCTTCAATAAATTTCTTGTAGAATTCAGTAGTGAATCCATCAGGACCTGAACTTTTCTTTGTCAGTAGGCTTTTTATTACGTTTCATATTTCGTTGGCTGTTATCGGCTTATTGAGAGTTGTTATATCTTCTTGATTCAGTTTTGTTAATTCGTACCTTTCAAGGAATATGCCCATTTCTTCTGTGTCTTCTATTCCATGAGTGTAAAGATTCTCGAAGTAACTATTGATAATCTTCTGAATTTCCACTGGGTCTGTGGTGATTTCACCCTTTACATTCCTTATCGCTTGTACTTGAATTTTCTTTTGGCTCTTTTTGATGAGGTTGGCAAGAGGCTTATCAACTTTATTTAGTTTTTCAAAGAACCAACTTTTTGATTTGTGGATTCTTTGAACTGTGTTTTTTCATCTCAATTGAGTTAATTTCTGCTCTTCTTCCATGTCTGCTCTTCTTCCCGTCGTTGTGTTCTGGGTTTTGTTTGCTCTTCTTTTTCTAGTTGTCAGAGGTGCAACATTAAGGTGCTAATTTGTTCCCTTTCTGTTTTCCTAATGTGTGAATTCATAGATATTATTTTCCCTCTAAGAACTGCTTTCATCGCATCCCATAAATTCCAGTAAGTTGCACTTGAATTTTCATTGAATTGTAGATATTGTTGAATTTCTTGTTGAATTTCTTCTGCAACCCATTGATTGCTGAGTAGGGTGCTGTTTAGTTTCCATGAATTTAGGGGTTTTTTTGGTTTCTTTTGTCATTTATTTCCAATTTCATTGCATTGTGGTCAGATAGTATGCGTGGGATAATTTCTATTAATATCCTGTATGCACCTTGTACAATACCAAAACATTATGAAAACAGTTTGCAATGCATTAATTTATCAAATCTGTCTTGTTAAGGTGTCTTGAAACTGTCTGATTGACATTTGTAATTCAATAAAATAAAAAATAGATAAATAAATAAAAATTAAAAAATAAAAAAAAAAGTCTTAAAGCAAAAAAAGAAAAAAAAACTAGGGAAAAAGACTTAGACTTTTATCAATTACACTTCTTATTCCTCAGAGTTTTAATTATCAGTCATGTTCAAGAAAGTGTAGATTTAAATTGGGAGAAGTATTCTGATGGGAATTTAAAGGAAGAGAAATGAGTGTTCTTGGAGCTGCATGAGTGCCATGCGTAAGCTCAGAGATGGAACGCAGGAGACAGATGGGGAAGCCAGTAAATGACTGAACTAAGCTTCATGGAGGGAGGGAGGGAGG